>JAXCGZ010008287.1:0-15000 GCA_037179515.1 Halocaridina rubra
GTAAATAGATAAACTAATTGAATTATCGATAGATACATGTAACCGCCGCTGCCGGGTGGTAGAGTGTTAGATTCTCAGGTTGTCGGTACTTAATCTGCCTAGAAGGTTGGCAGAATTTAGAAGAAAACATCCAATAAATTGTCTCAAACATTTTCAAGACAATTTAGTGAAATCTCAACGTTTCTAGGTTCTTTAGTTTGACATAATTGTGTTAAAAACCACTAAACCACGCTTTTGAGATGCAAAATCAAGCAAATAAAGTGTTTATATATATATTCTAAAAGCATTCCTAGTGGAAGGATGAATACTATAAATATCTTTGAATCAGAAAAACCAACCAGTAGACAGGAGAATCACAAGCAAATTTTCTGAACACGTTTATTCCTAGATGGATTTCATTCATTAAGAAGTATCTGTTCTTATTCTGTATCTGCAGATTTTCTTATCTTCACATGGGGTCGTTGTTACTCACTAGCCCCTTTAAGACTAACGTCGATTTCGCTTCAAAATTTTGCGGCTAGATTCCCTTCCTAGAACCAACCATCCTCATTGATCTAGTTAGGATCACAGCGAGTTGCGTTGGCATGCTGCCCCAGTGATATTTATACAGATCTGCTGACCTGGATCAACAATTTTTTTTCAAATAATTATTTTCCAATATACTAATGTCTCAGGTATTGTGAAAGTAGTAATAAACATTTTGTTTTTTATTATGGAAATTTTTTTTCCTCTATCTATCTATTCATGTTCAATATCTATAAAAGTTAGCGTCACCTGTTTTAGCAGTGTAACCAAAGTCTTGTGTTTTGCTTAACAACTAGCGTTAGTAGCGATTCATCCCCATTTTTTAGCCAATTTAATTAGTATGTACTCATGGAATCAAGCCCCATGCTTGTAACTCCCCGTCTCTGGGTCTATTTCTTATCTTTGTACACTTACACTCGTTATATCTTACCTTAAAACCATGAATATATTTATCATTTACAGTTTCTTTGCCTAGTTAATTCCAGCTATAAGCTCTTCAATGTGAATTCCAGAGAGGTGCTGCAAATTCAACCTTCGACCTCACGCTTCATGTAAATATTTATATAAGTACTTATTTGTCCATATGTCCGAAGATCATTTATATATTTGGTGATAAAATATACACTGCATTAAGTATATATTTATACATTGCCAGAAAAAAAAATCCAATAAATTGACTCCTAGAACTTTGTTCAGATTCTTGAAGTTTTATTCTTGGCAGTGAATACCTGTATATTTGTCTGCTTACACTCATACATTCTGGGGGCTGCAACAGCCTAGTGGTTAGAGCACTCGATTTGAGAAGTGACAGACCTGTGATCGAACTCATCGTTGGGTGCTGGAAGGGACATTCAGCCTTCATTCCACAGCTTCAAGCTGTCTGTGTCCACCCTCCATAATGGATATTAACAGTGACATACAAAATGGCAAACAAGTTACGCTCTTGTCCATTCTCATTACTTTGTATTTTTGGAAAAGTCTCATAATCTACTCATCTAGTCACTCATTCAAACTATTAATAACTCCTAAATTTCCTTATCACTATTTTCGTGTTTATCTACCTTCATAATCTTTACGGCATCAGCAAACATATTTTAAAATACATACATAGAAGCTAGCAGATCATGGCCCTCAAAACAGTGCCCTATGGAACCTCACTGCTAACCTTCCTTCAGTCTGATGCCACATACTTAACTCTGACCCTTTACTCTCTTTCATCTAGATAAGGTTCAATTCTAAAAAAAATCAACCTATTCTTGGCATCATTAGCAGCTTTCTAATGAGTAATTCATGTGGGATAAAATCAAGCGTCCTCTGAAAATCTGAGAATATGCATCAGTCCTGATTTATCGTTGGCATATGATCCTTACCTCATAAGTAAACTGCAGTAAGCTTTTTAATTCAGACTTGTCTACTCTGAAGCCAAATAGTATCATTGACAAAAAGTTGAGAGACACCAAATTAATAAATATGTGTCTCCATGATATTGGCAAGATGTGGTATTAATGAAACTGGCTTATAGTTGAAAACTGTCAGTGCAGTACTCTCTTCAGTTACCCAATAAAGTGAAACATACACATGCCTCAATCCCCATTGTAAGGGGTTGGCCGAGCCAAGAAACACTCATTCGCCACGATCCACACACACCTCAACCACTCCTCTGAGCTCTTGGGATAAAAGGTTGCCAGGTCTCCCATTCTTCCACTCTGCTTGGGTCACCCACAAGGTAGGCGGGCATGGATATTCTACAATGAGACCCGACAGCCACAGCTTGTTTACTCCCACCGCTTCATCACATGGCAACTCCCTTCACACCCATCCACCACAGTTCACTGAGTTAGCAGGTGCAAGAAATCCCTTTAGGCCACGTCATATATGCACAATCTTCCTCCACTCATTCCTATCTCTTGCACGCACTCTTCCCTGTTCCACTGACATTCCACATACATTCAGTGCTCTTTTCACGCCTTCCATCCATCTCATTCTAGGTCTCCCTCTTCACCTAACTCCAATCACTTCTGCACTTCACACTTTCTTCACTATTCATTCATCACTCATCCTTTCCATGTGTCCAAACCATCTCAACACACTCTGATCTAACCTATCTGACAGCTTCATTTCAACACCCATTCTCTGCCTGATATCCTCATTTCTTTTTCTATTTATTCTAGATACACCAGTCATACCTCTCAAACACGTCATCTTCATTACATTCAACTTATTCCTTTTATCCTCTCTTGCATTCCAAGTCTCTGCTCTATACAATGCTGTCGGCACAATCACACCTTCATATATCCTTCTCTTTGCATTCATTCCCAAATATCTATTTCTCATTACACTCTGCAATCCACCTAGACAAGTACTTGCTTCCTTCACTCTGTGATTTACCTCTACATCAACTCATCCACGCCTTTATACATACGACCCCGGATTCTTAAAACTCTCAACTTCTTCAAGCAACTTCCCATTCACTCCTACATTCAAGCTGCCAACATTAACACTCCTCATTCATCTCATGACTTTTTTTTACCAATATTCACCCGCAACTTCCTTCTTTCAAACACACTAATAAACTTAGTCACCAAATTATTCAATTAATGTTCAGTATTAGCTACCAGTGCAGTATTATCTGCCAATAACAACTGACTCAGTTTCCACAGCTTCCATCCTCACCCACTAATTCCAAGCCTCTGTCTAATACTCTTTCATTTACTTCCCTTACAACTCCATCCATATACACATTTAACAACCATGGCAACATTACACAACCTTGACGTAACCCAGCAATCATCTCATATCAATCACTCATACCATTCCCAACTCTCACGCATGCTCTGCTATTCATGTAAAAACTCTTCACCGCATTCAACAAACTTCAACTTATTCCATACATTTGCAACACCCTCCACAACCCTTCTCTATCTAACCTGTCATACGCTTTCTCTAAATCCATAAAGGCCCCCAAAATATCCCTACCTTTTTCCAAATACTTCTTACACACATGTCTTACCACAAAAGTCTGATCCACACATCGTCTTCCTCTCCTGAGCCCACACTGTTCTTACCCAATCAATCTCTCAATACTTTTCCTAATCCTCTCGATTAACGCTATTCCATATACCTTACCATCTACACTCAACAAAGTAATTCACCTAAGACTACTACACTCATACTTCTCTCCCTTCTCTTTTGTAAAATGGAACTACACATTCCCTCATTATTATTATTATTATTATTATTATTATTATTATTATTATTATTATTATTATTATTATTATTATTATTACTGTTATTATTATTATTATTATTATTATTATTATTATTATTATTATTATTATTATTATTATTATTAGAAACGTATTATTACGTGATATTGAAAGAGCTAAATCTCATGATGGGAAATTTTAATAAATCATAAAGAATAACAAAAAAAAATACTTACTTTTTATATGTAACTGATGACAATGAGATATGTTAATTATAAAAAAAAAAAACCTTATCTTGTCTACATTCTTAACTTGGCTATTTTTCTAGCTATTTTCATTAGCGATATTTTTGGCGATTTCGCTATAAAATATTGACAACATCCTTTCGCTAGTACTACACACTGTGCTCGCATTTTAGGGAGGGAGCGAAGGAAGAATTGTTCTATTTATCTATTTATTTCTCTGGCTTTTTCAACCAGCGAAATATAATATGGTGAGCTGAACTGTATATAACCCGGGTTAATTTTTTTTTGTATAAAATTTTAATTATTTTTATTGTAATATGTCTGTATTCACATGAAAATATTTCTATGAAATGCGTTTGTCCTGGCTTCGTCTTGGATCCGGTCAAGACAATATACGCATACGTATGCAGTGGTTTCAGTCCTCCTTTTAAGGGGGTGGCCAAGTCAAAGCACACATTCACCAGAATTCAATCCGCCTCGGTTATTCCTCCTAGACTTTGGGGGGGGGGGATAAATGGTTGCCTCGATTCTCCCCATGACACTGCATGGGTCATCCGCAGGATAAATGGGCAAGGTTTTTATTTTGCCTTGAAATTCGACAACCGCAGCTGGTTTACCCCTACCCATTCATCTCTATAAAAAAAAAATCTTGTTTTCATGATTATATATATATATATATATATATATATATATATATATATATATATATATATATATATATATATATATATATATATATATATATATATATATATATTTTAGTTTTGAATTTCCAGGGCGTTTCATAAAGTTAATGCAATTCCCCATGTAGGCAAAAAAAAACTGGTATATGTTCACTTTCACACCCCGACTTACGAACTGTTTTTATATAACTTATTATTTAGTTAGCTTTGGTTAGGTGAGTTAAGCTTGTTGAACTCTAGGTAAGAAACGAGTTGATAATTGAAGTTATTTTATTGTTATTTTAGATATTTTTTCAGTTTTTTTAATTGTAAGTTCGCTTCATAGGAGTGTGAAAGTAAACATTTAGCCTTGAATGTTGTATAAGTTGGATATCTGAAAAACCTTAAAAATAAGCAAATGTCACAGCCCTCATTTTCTTGTGAACTGAAGTGTACCGCACGATAAAACTCCAGAATTTTGTTAATTTAGACAAGTCCTCTCTGAAACCATGTAGTCTCAGTGGTAAAAATCAATTCAGTTGACTCATAGGTATTTTTATTTTGGCTAATATGGATTTTTTCCTTGGTGACCGCAGTATCTCGATGGTTAGAGCACTCAATTTTGGATGTAACAGAACTCTGTTCGAGCCCACTGGTGGGTGTTACCCAGCCTTTATTTCCCAGCTCCAACTTAAGTCCATCCCCATTTGAATGGAGTTTCAGTAGTGACATGCAACTGCAAAAAAATCAATTACTTATCCTTTCTTACCATTCTACTTTGCATTTATGTACTGTATATGAAATCAGATTTTGGAAATCACATTTCTCTATGAGTGCTCTCACTTTCTACCACTATTTTATTTAATAAAAATTCACAATCTGTGTAACCCAAAGTCATATCACTTTATGATTATTGTATACTGTATTTAAAATAGTGTAGATTTATTGAATCGCAGAGATTGAGTGGTCATAGTGCCCAGTTTGGGACTTGACAGACCCATGCAATTGAGCCCACGGCAGGGTGATAGGAAGGGCAACTACCTTAATACCCCAGCTTTAGTCTGTCTTTGTCCACCCTCAAATAGGGACTAATAATACACAAAACGACAAATTGAAATAATACTCATATTTAATAGTATCTTAACTTATATGTTAATTCTTTTTCAAATATCTGTTATTAGCTTGAAACTTCTGCACGAGTTCTTATTTTCAGGTAGCCTAGTGTGGTGTTTAAGGTTTAGTTTGAAAGTTTAGACAGAATCATACATCTTTTAGTGCACTTTAAAATGAACTCTAGACATAATGCCTTCAACCCCCTGTGGTTCAAAGACCCAGAGTTTAAACACTGGATAGACACGGTCCCCAATAACCCCCATAGAGCCGCCTGTATCCTGTGCGAGAAGGATTTTGTGATCGGCGATATCGGTTACCGCGCTCTAAAGGCTCATGCCAATAGCTCGAGGCATAGATTGAGGCAGCAGATGTCTTCGCGACCTAGTGGCAGACGTCCATCCAATGCTTTCTCTCCTGGCTCTTCTTCTTCTAGTCCAGCTCTTTCAGACAGAGTAGTAAAGCAGGTATGTATTCCCAAACGACCTTATTTAGGCGTAAATGCCATATGACACGTTCAGGCGATTCGTTCGCTCAGGTGGGTTCTCTTCTCTGAAAATAAAAACAATTATCAACCTGCATTAAGTGTTTCTAAATTGATTAGAATATAATTGGTGCACAGAAATAGCCATGCAAAACATGTAGAAAAAAAATGGTGCAGAAACTTGTAGCTAGAGTTGGTTTTGATGCTTTATCGCTTAATTTCATTTGATAATAGAGTCCGTGCTGAATAAAATGCATGTCAGCATACTGTAGCATTTAATATCTTATTCTTTAAAATTGTTATGCTTGTATGAGGTATTTTGTGTATAAGAAGATTCAAAAATATGAATATTTATATTTATTGATAATGTATGTGAGACAGCTTGGGACAGAGTGACAAAGAGTGATGTACATTAATGAATTTGTATGTTAAAAACTTTGGGGACTATTTTATATTACTTTTGTTTATAGATGAAGGGGAGAAAAATAAAAGAGTTCATATTTTGTTAATTTGAACCTTGTTATTGGGATTTTAATGGAGACTTTAAATCACAAGCAAAAACAAACATTGATAACGTTGCTTCAGTTTAATGGAAGGCAACAAGACGTACTCCATATTGTCAGTAACAGTAGTTAGAAATATATTTGCAAGAAACTTTGCTGTTTAGTAGATAAACACTGATGTTGAGTAGGTAAGCATCACAACTGAAAATATGCTCTTGAGATAAAATGGACCTTCAGAATGTATTTGATAGTTATTGTAAAATGCTGGTTTACATCTTTCCTACATTTTGCCAATTCTGGGTATTCATATAAACACTACTCTTTAGTAGGTAAGCTTAGCTGTTTAGAAGGTAAGCATTACTGTTTAGCCAGTAAACTTTTCTGTTTAATAGGTAAGCATTACTGTTTTCTAGTTAAACATTGCTCAGAGCTAGCATTGATCGTCATGTCTTGTATAGTTATCGTAAAATTATGGTTTACACCTTTCCTATCTTTTGGCAAATCTTGGTATGCAAATAAACATTACTGTTCAGTAGGTAAACTGCAGTTAAGTGGTAACCATTACTATTTAGCAGGTAAACATTTCTCAGAATTAACATGGACCCTCAAAATGTCTTGGATAGTTATTGTAAAATGATTGTTTACATCTTTCCTACATTTAACCAATTAGCTTATTAAGTTTGGTTGACCAAGATGCTCTTTCAGATGTGGCGCTTATCAGAAAACTTTATTTTCTTTTCATTATTTTTAGTTTTGTTTTTCTTTGCATGGTGGGTGATTCCTCCTTGAGCTAAGATTTGTCATTTTTAATTTTATATATATATATATTTTCGTTCTTATTTCTTAAATTTCAAAACAGTTCAGTGCCAGAATTGATATTGCTTTTGGCTGAAGAGTAGGTTTATATCGAATTAAGTTCCAGAAAACCGTTCTCAAGCAGAATAGTTTGTAAGTTGTGTATATTAAAAAAAAGCACTGTACATTACATACATATGCCGTACTTTACAATACTTATGCTAAAGACAGTTAACTACTACATAAGATATAAAGTATACAGTATTAATTAATTTTAAATCTGTAATAGTACGGTAATACAAACATTAGTACATAGATAATGGATAGGTTTTTGTTTATATCTTCGAATGTTTGTAACTCGATTGTTCGTAAGTAGCGGAAAGTTTGCATCTAAAAAGTTGCAGAAGGAGAGAGACTTTCTTTTGACAGTTCCAGTCGCTTCTGCTTTCCATGAATACATTCACATATGCATCGACAAAGTAGTTAAGCATATGCATGTATTAGGTATTGCATATTTCCATAATGCATTTATACTCTAGAATTCATAAATTACACAGTTGATAAAAATATAATTTGAAATATTCAGTCACCATCATTATTGTCCTATGAGCTTACTTGGTGTTGGCTTGAATTGAAAAATGTCCTCAGAATAACTGATATTGTGAGAAGCAGGAGTAGTGTTATTAATAACGGCTGTGGGGGTGCTGTTATCTCATAATCTTTGGCGAGCTGCAGCGACAAGTTGATTTGCTAGTCAGCTGGAGTTGGTTTGAGGTTTTGTATAGACAGCATCACTTACCATAGACGTAATGATCGGAATATAGTAGTACTGTATATATTCGTGTAATATTGAAAATCACAGTTCACGTTTTTATTATAGAATTTATGTTGTTTGGAGTGTTTGATATTAATGCCACCCTCGCTATAATAGCATAACAGCAAACAGTATTCAGAATTTATTAAGATGTAATAAAATATATTAGTCCTAGGTTATCAATAGATTCTTGGTTAGAGACTTCTTTTTTTTTTTATCGATATACAGTGGTTCTTTGAAATGCGGGTTGTGATCCATTTCCAAATGCAGTTCGTAATGCAGGGTTGATTCAGGAAATTTTTATCTGGCTTTTTTTATACTTTTTTATTCTCCATTTGTATCCACCAAAGCTAACAGATTGCATGAGTGTGTTGCTGGTTTTATTCCTAAATTGGGGAGCAAAAGGAAAATACATACCTGCATTTTTTGTAATTATGTTCTGAAATACTTGTCTGAAGGTTTCACGCAGATATAAATGTATACATACATACATATTTACATGCATACATATATACATATTTACATGCATACATACATATATATATACAGCAACCCCCAATCCCCATGTTAAGGAGGGTGGCGTAGTCAAATTGCATGCACATTCACCAAAAGCATACCTCGAACACCCCTCTTAGCTCCTTGGGGATAAAGGGCTTCCACAATCCCCCCCTCCACTACACGGCTTGGGTCATCCACAGCATAAGCGGGCTAGGTTCCATACAGTACATATAGATTGATGGAGCATAATGTCCAGATTGGTATTTGCTCAGTGAAACGATAAATATTTGACAATTAATATAAAAATTAAGATATTTGTCTTACAACCATCTTGAACAATGGAAATAATTAGTGAGGATTTTTATTTGCGTATAAAAGTTTATATATATATATATATATATATATATATATATATATATATATATATATATATATATATATATATATATATATATATATATATATACTGTAGATATAATCAGACTATGAACAATGAGAGCAATTTTCTTTGCCCGCCCAAGTTTCACACTTGTAAAAAGAAAGTGTCCATATTTTAATCATGTCATGTGTTTATTACCAATATACGACCTCGTCGTAGTTTGCTAAGCTTTATGTGATTAGTTTTAGAGATCTTGGCTTCTTGCTCAGACGAGCGCAGCATTTAGCTTGTGAGTTAAAAATTTATGACCTGCGTTATGCAGTTTATCTCAGTTTTTATCTAAGATAATCAGAGTTATACAAAGATCTTTTATGAAGTAAATTGAACCTCAGTGATAAGATTTTTCATGATTTTTGTTATATATATATATATATATATATATATATATATATATATATATATATATATATATATATATATATATATATATATATATATATATATACATATATATACATATATATATATATATATATATATATATATATATATATATATATATATATATTTTTTTTTTTTTTTTTTTTATAGAATAACCTTTCCTGAGTGCTCGATTCCGAAAGTGACAGACCTGTATTTGACCCCTGATAGGGCACTTGGATGGACATCCAGCCTCAATTTCCCAGCTCTAACCAGTCTTTGTCCATTTCTATTCACATGGGGATTAATAGAGAGACATACAAAACTTCAAATGACAACAGCATAATATATATTGCCGCTATATTTTGATTATAGTGCCTGGGTCATTGAAAGAATCATTGAAATACATCTGTTTCACCAGATTTCTTATGTTCATCATATTCATAGGATCTTGTGAAGAGAATGATATCCATTTTTTTTTTCATACATAATGATTTTTAAAGAATTTCATGCCATAATTTCTAAATAATGTCCATTCACTGCAATAGCCTAATGGTTAGAGCACTTAACTCAGGAAGCAACTTATGCAGGTTCTAGCCCCTGCCGCAGGGCGTTAGGAAGGCCATCCAGCCTTTATTCCAGCTCTAACCTTCCTTTACCTACTCTATTCTAATGAGGATTTAATAGTGACATATAAAATGGCAAAAATGTGAATTGTACGTTCAGCTATTCATATTTTGCTTTTCATACTCCAATTTTGCGGCTTGATATGTCACTATTAATCCCCTTCGAAAGGGGATGGACACAGTTTGAAATTGGGGAATTCAGGCTCGAACATAGGTTTTACATTTCCCGAATCAAGTGCTCGAACCTCTACGCTACCATGTTCCCAGCCACGTAGTAGGTTGGCCCATGGCATCCAACACCCGATGCGATACTACAGCTGAAGGGTCGTGTGGACTTAAATTAGACTGTCCAGAAGAGTTCAATGTTAAGTCTTCCTTCAGTTACGGTTCTCTTTCTATGCCTACATCAACTGTTACACATGTCTTATTATCCCTTCACATCTAACAAGCCACAATACTCCCCATCTCTGTTTACTTATATGTTTTCTTCGTGTCCATGCATGATGTGGATAGATTTATTTTTTTAGCCCATCTTGGTGTCAAAATCATAAAAAAAAGTAATTTTTACCGATTTGTCACAATTAATCCTCATATGAATGGAGGGGTGGACACAGACTGGAGATTTAAGGCCGAATGCCCTTCCTAACAACCCACTGGGCTCCAACATGAATTCGTCACTTCAGATTCCAGTATTCTAACCACTGCGCTACCATGGTCCCCGCTTTTCTTACTCCAGTAATAACTCTTTTACAATTCTTAATTTACAAACATAAAGATAAGTTTGCTAATATAGTCTTACAGATATTTAATGATAACAATCTCGCAGTACTTTATCTGATTTCTTTTTAGCGTAAGAACTGTTTGAATATGCCTGTCAGCGAAATGCAAACTTTTGTATTGTTCCTCCCTATGTGGGTTGAAAATGTCTCACTTTTTCTTGGCTTTGCTATCACTGTCCCTTGCTTCTACCTTTCTTCAGATACCTTTAACCTTTATACTTATCTTACCCTTTAAATGTCATTTCCAGTTTTATGCATCACTGGATTCAGTTTTACGTCACGAACTCCCTTTTCTACTAAGATCTAGGAGGGTTGCCTTCTTACGAAGGACTTGTTTTGGCAGATGTAATCGTTACCCTGAGTGTTTGCCCTTAGTAACCTCAGTCCTCCATTTGAATGAGGGATGGACACAGACGGTAGAAGCTGAGGAATTAAGACTCGATACCCTTCCTAATGCTCCATGTAGGGCTCGAGTGCGGGTTTGTCACTGCACTACTGCAGTCCCTCTTAAAAAACAGAGTTAAAAACCAGTTATCATCTGATGCTTTCCTTAAATTTTTTTTAATGGCCAAATATGTAAATTACATTCATTGTGTAGTATTGTAGATGAAATTCCCTTGCAAAGTTATGCCTAGGCCTATATTGAAAAGCAACACTTTTTGTGTATTCTTAGGAATGATGATATAAGCTTGAGCTGTTGCCATCATGCCCAGGCCTAGTGAGAACTATTTTCTTTGCCCATGCTGCTGCCAGAATCATTAAAAAAAAATAATAGTACCATTCATTGTACTCTTTGTGTTTCCACTAAATATATAAATTCCCACAACCAGCAGAATTGTGGCACCCTTTTACCCATAAGGAGCTAAGAGGAATGAACGAGGTATGTTTGGTTTCTGGTTAATGTGTGTGCTTTGATTTATTCGCCCTACTTATAAGAGTGATTGCAGCCATTGTGTATTTTTTTTTCAGAAATTATGGGAATAAGCTTATATTGAATTTCACTCAAAGTTTCTTTCATTTATAACATTAGCAAAATCCGAGTGATGGTGCCGTTATTACTGTTAGCTACATTTAACCTTTAGAAAACAAAGAAAATTATCTTTAAATCTTGGCTTCTTCTGTCAGGGGTTGCTACAGCGGATCAGTCATCTCCATATCGCACTCTCCCCTGCATCCACTTCCATCACACCACAAACCCTTTTATCCTTCCTCACCAAATAAAACCTCTACTCCTCTTCCCTGGCAGCTCCATCCTGAGCATCCATCTCATAATGTACCCCTCATCCCTCCTCAACACATGTGCAAACCATCTCAGTCGCCCCTCTCACCATGCCCTCAAACCGTCCTACCTGCAGTGTCCCCCTAATATACTATCATTATACTGTAATTAATACCAGAGAGATTTGGTTTTACCTGTGAATATTTTAATACTATTGCCCAACAAGTACATAAAGACATTGGAAAGAAAAAATGAACATATTTTTTTAAAACTATGGAAACTTTGTTTGTTGCGGAAAAGGCATTTTAATCGGAACACCAAGTGAATATAAAAAAAAATATTTTAAAAGAAAAATAAATATATAAAGACTAGAAGTTCTGAAACCTTGACTGTACGGGACAGTTTGTGTCACTTTAAGTTCCCATTATGGGGATTGGACGCAGACAGAATGTAGCAGGAGAATTTAGGCTGGATGCTCATCCTAACATCCCACAGTGCGATCAAACTTCTGTCAGTCGCTTCTCAATTCTCGCACTCTACCACCGATTTAACATTGCCCCTCTACTCCATCGCATAATACTTGATAAAAATGCTCATGTCTCAGGCCTTATATCGTCACTCTTTATACAGTACTCTGCTAGCTAATAACAGATAAAAATCCTCATGTCTCATGCCTTATATCGTCACTCTTTATACAGTACTCTGCTGACTAATAACAGATTACAGTACTAATAAAAAAAAAAGTACATGTAAAACTGACTTGAGAAATTTTGCCACTTTGCAAGTGCAGTATCAAGTTTGGAAGATGTTACCACTTGAATTAATATCTCAGTTACTGTAATAATGAAACATCGTCATCTGATTTTTTGGTTTCTCTTGTTAGGGGTCGCCACAACTTTTCAGTTATAGCCATATCATCCTATCCCTTGTGTCTCCTCCTTCACACAACACACCGTCATGTCCTCTCTCACCATATCCATAAACTTCCTCTTTGGCCTGCCTCTCCCCTTGTGACTGGCAGCTCCAACCTCAGCATCCTTTTCCCAACATACCCCTCATCCCTCCTCCACACATACCCAAACCAGCTCAGTCTCACTTCTTTCACCATGTCACTAAATCAGTCTACCTGCTCTGACCCTTGTATATACTATATGGCCTCAGAAAAATATAAGATAATTTCCTTAGATTTGTCATCACCAGGCTCAGTGTAGAACACACAGGGACGAGGTCTTAACAAGTAGGTTCACTGTAATACACAACTAGAGATATCTGGGTCCTAATAACCAGATACTTTATAGATAACAGTAAGAGTTGTGACCAGTTACAGTGTAGATTTAAACAGATGAGGATTTAGATTAACCCCCCTTACCATTAATATGGCACGGGATCTTCGACCTATGACGGAGTTCTTTCCGAAAGACGCATCATAACGCGATTTTCCATGTAAATTAGAGCTCACCTAAATAAGCACCTACATCACCGACCTATGCTAGCGTATAGCGTTTCATTATCTCTACTTTCACTCCCATGGTGATAGCTTTCCTTTGCTTCAAAGCATTGCCATCAGAAGAATCTGCTTTTAGCTTGGGAGATATTGTACAAGCCAAAAATAAAAAAAAATAAAAAAGCAAAATGATTAATGTGAGCTGCGTCGTAACCATGCAACGTCATAGGTCGAGAACCTTGTAAACCGAGGATCAACTGTATAGCATTGTAGACAAGGCATTATAAGTCCCCATCACTAGATAATTGTAGAACATAAGCAAATAAAATTTAATGTAAGCTATCTGCTTCTACATATAAACTCCTGTACAACAAAGTGCAATTTCTTAGAGTTTACACAAAATTGTCAGGAAGTCCTCACCTTCAGGTATAGTGACAATCAAGAATGTATGAGTCATCTTCTTTACGTACTGTACAGAACATGAGTGACACGCTTCTACTAGTGTTCTCATGACTTGATACAGTGCATAACACAAAGGAGGATATCCAAAAGTCCTCACCACCTGGTACATTGAAAAATGCATCAGACAAAGATTTCTTAGTTATTACTTGGTACTGGGTGAAAAACAACATTAAAGATGAGGATACCTGAGTCTTCATCACCAGTTACGGTGTACAGCAACAGACAAAACTCTTAGAGATCTCATACCAGGTGCAATGTAGAACATTTTTATTAATCATTTGGCTTCTTCCCTCAGGGGTCGCCACAGCAGATCTGCCGTCTCCGTATTGCATTATCCCCTGCATCTACATCCATCACACCACAAACCGTCCAATTAGATTATTTAGAGAGTTTTCATCACTAGGTGAAATAATTAAAACTTTTAGCTAATCCAGTCAGGGGTCGCCACAGCGGATGAATTGTCTGCAGTTTCGCCTTATCACCTGCGTCCTCCTCCATTACACCACACACCTTCATGTCCTCCGTCACAACGTCTGTAACCCTCCTCTTTGGCCAACCTCTCTCCGTCCTACCTAGCATAGCTCCATCCTCAGCAGCCTTCTCCCAACATACCCTTCATCCTTCCTCACCAGATCCTTAAACCATCTCATTCTCACCTCTCTCATCATATCCCCATACTGTTCTCTCTGTGCTGTATGTAGAACACAAAATCAAAAATTTCTGAGTCTTCATAGAGACTTTGGTAGTAACTTTATATGGCTTTAGGCTTTTGACAAAATGTGAGATTGAGAGTATGGGCTGACTATTCTTCTGGAATAGACTAAGAGCA
>JAXCGZ010008287.1:20000-43708 GCA_037179515.1 Halocaridina rubra
TATTCTTCCCTTGTTTTATTATAGAACTTACGACTGTAAATAAAACTAATGGGGAGGGCGGGCACAGTCGCTCAGTGATGCTGTGCGAGTAGGGAAACCACTAACGTGGGTTGTTAGGATGGACTTCCTACCATAGTCCCCCAGCTTTGGCACGTCTGTGTCCATTCCCATTGAAATGGGGACTACTTGTGAGACATGAAATAGTGAATTATTGTAAATAATATGAAAGATATGGACTTCCGCAACTTCTTATATATCTGCTGCAATATAGATATGATTATAACAGCACGTCATGTATGGTATAGTCTGAGGAGTTCCTCACTCATAGTGGTAACTGCCATGATGTGAGATTCCATACAGTGATGACTATTTAGTCCAGCTTATATATTATGAATTGAAAGACATCTAACCAAAGTGATAAATTTTTCCTTTCATCATTTATATCAAGTTTGGGAACCTTGTAAATATGAGTTGCCCTCAGAACCTCTTGTAAAGCTAAATAAGCCTGTAAATTGTTAGGTTAGGTTAGATTAAATGACTTGCCATATAAATATATATAATTCTAGAGCCCCACGGAGTTCCTCTTCATCACAAGATCCCAAGTTTGTGCTCTTAATCAGTGATCTGTAATGTTGCAAACTTAATATTTATGATTTCTCCCTCGACCTAGTCTGGATTTTTTTTTTTTGTATGAGTGACACCAAGGTCAAACTCGGGGAGAGTGTTGTTCTGAGAGATGAGGTAATCAACCAGGTGACCAAGGCCTCTACCGGGTTCTCGTGCTCTGTTAGGAGCATGGGTTGGTTATTATAGTATGGATTTTTCTGCTGTGCCACTACTGAGTTGCTGGACATTCTCTTCTGATATTCATCGCTGGGGGGGGGGGGGTAGACCTACGATCCAGATACTGCCACTGCAGGTCCCGAGCGAGATGTTATGGCTGATGGTGGGTTTTCTTTAAGGATGAACTTGTCTCATGAGGTGATAATCTAATTGTGCTTGCGGGAAAGTGCCCTATGTTCGTAACTCTCCATTTCCAGACATTTGCAACACTTGCCATGAAATCTTCCCAATAGGGCCAACATGTATCGCACTGACATCAAGAGATTCTCTAGCTGCGTGAATTAGCAGTTTTGAATCTGTAGGTATAGAATGGCTAAGCATGCACAGCTTGAGCATTTCATAATATTTAGCATAATAATAATAATAATAATAAACTTTATTTCCATTACAATACAATGGGTATTCGTCAGCCGGGACAAGCCCCAACCCCCCACTGTGGTGTCCAAACACAGCAGTTCCTGCCAGTAAACAGCTTAAACTCTCGGTCTTGGACGGGGACCGATCTATCGACCTCGTGAATGCGAAGCCAGCGCGTTACCACTGTACTAGCCAGCAGGCAATAACTTCATGAATCACCATGACATTGCAGTCTAAGCAGGAAATGATACTTAATTACATTCTAAGAAAACACAAGAAGCCCTTATTAGCTGCATATCTTATCTATTCACCTGGCATCACTCTCAAACATTACTAGGTAGGTGTGATTTGAGCTGCAGAGACTGTAATTTATATTTTGATTATGATACTCGTAAATCATTAACATACATAGCCCATCTTCCTATATACAAAAGCCATAATCTCCCCAATAAGGAGGATGGCTGAGCCAAAGCAAAAAACTTGACTGTGAAGAAAATAACTCTATTATCATGGCATGCAGGGGTCCAAAGGAGGTATTTTTGCCCCTCTCAGATGGGGCATGCCAGATATAATCTTAGTTTCAAAAAATGGGTGTCAATCACTCTCACACCAAATGATAGGACTGTTATACTTTTATGAACGACACACTATCAGTATGAACTTCTAGACTACTATATTATTATAAACACTGTGAATGATATAGAGTGTAATTTATTCAGTTTTCAAGACACCATGCTCCAATGTATAATAATTTATACAGGTCACAAGACACCATGCTTCAGAATATATTAACATTACAAGACACCATGCTTCAATGTATTACTTGCTCAAGTCGCAAGACATCATGCTTTAAAATATATTGACGTTACAAGACACCATGCTTCAAAGTTTTACTTGCTCAAGTTGCAAGACAGCATGCTTCAAAGTATTACTTGCTCAAGTTGCAAGACACCATCCTTCAAAATATAATAATTTATTCATGTGTCAAGACAACATACTTTAAAGTATAATAATTAACTCTGGTCATAAGACACCATGCTTCGAAGTATAATTATTTACTCAAGTCACAAGAAACCATGCTTCAAAGCATTATAATTTACTCTTGTATCAAGACAATCATGCTTCGAAGTATTATTTACTCAGGGCTTCTACATGCAGTATAATAATTAACTCAGATCATGAGACACAATTCTTCAAAGTACAATAATTAACTCGGGTAATTAGACACCATGCTTCAAGCATATTTACTCGAGTCACAAGACACCATTATACAGATCTCTCTGATACTCACTTTTCTTCGAATTTCATAAAATGGCATTTTCAACTTCCAAAAATTGGCTGTTTTTCAATTTTCAAAAATGGCAGTTTTACAAATATTAAAATATGGCAGATTTCAAATATAAAAAAAATGGCAGTTTATCAAATTAGGAAAGGCAGTTTTGTTTAATAGAATGTAGAAGCTTATTAACAAAATGGAAGTATCATTTCAAAGTTAGAGAGATAAAAACGGCAAAAGAATTTAATCTTTAAAGATTACGACTTTTTTTTAATTTTAGAAAAATTGTTTTTATTTAAAATTTAAAAAAATTGCAATAATTTCAAATTAAAAAAAAATCACAATTATTTCAACTTTAGACAATAATAGGTATTCAAACTCTAAAAATAATTGCAAATTTATTTCAAATGTAAAAAAAAAATGGTCCTTATTTCAAATTTCGTTCAAATAACAATTTGTCGTAGGACTTTTGGCTAGGTGTCAAAGGAAACATTGAACACTCTCTCCAGTGTGTAATAGGATGAGGCCTATGGTTAAAAAGGGTCACGAAGATATATAGCTGGTCCCATGGGACTCGGCATCTGGCGTATCAAATATCTCAAGAGGGTGAGAGATATAAACCAGTCCTTTATTCCCCATACCACACAGAAACACTTGTCCTAAATGTGAAGTACAAGCCCGGGGGAGATACCCAATGGCAATAGGCAATTACCACCCACTCCTTTGCAATAGGCTCGTTGGAATAGCCCCTCCCCAAAATAGGCGGGAATCCACTTCGAACCTGGAGTTGATTTGCCGAGTTGGATGTCAAGCCACGCCTTGCCCTCGGGGTATTTCAAGAACCACCCAAGGCAGACAGAGTTAGTTAGAACTTTGCCAGGGGCACGAATAGATCAGAGATTGAGTTAATCATAGGGTGGGGGCATTGAGGCGTCGAAGATGTGTTGTACTCTAGAATAAATTAAGAGAAAGGAATTACTGCTTGTCCATTCTTACCTTGTACCCGTCTGGTACTAATAATTAGAACGTAGGAAGAAAACCCCTACGTCAATGGTGGCAGCGCAGTACGGATCATCACACCTGGAAAAACATACGAAGAGACTCTCATAACAGAAGAAACCAGTGCGAAGAAAAGAAAATAAGAATGGCAAACGCAGAAATCCAACATCTCCCAATTCAAGAAATGAGTGACGAGGCAAAACACTGGAGAACTCTCGAACTGGAGGAGCACGTGAGGCACCTACAAACTCCTGCCGACGCCGCTCCGTCGAGAAGGAACTTGGTCGACGCCGACAGAGAAACCGACGCCTCAAACATCGACGAACAGCCTGCCGCTCCGAGCCCCGTGGTGACACAGGGAACGCAGCAGGACAAGCCCCCACCCCGTGCCCTGGTTGTAAAGACGCCTCGAGTCAAAAATCCACTTTTATACCTCGACGGCGCAAATGTAAAAGACAGCGAATGTCCGTCCATAATTCCCGCGACCGACTTCCTGAAATATTGGGGTCTGCGGATGAGAAGTGACGAGTGGTCAAATAGAGAATATTATAAAACTTTGAAGGAACTATTCCTAAGATATTTCTTAGTAAGCCGAAGTGTGACCGGAGCATTGAGTGAAAATGCCCATTACAAGAAATATAAGTTGCCGGATCCGACCAAGAAGATGGCGATTCGTCGATTTTACTCGAAGAGAAGAAGGAGAACCCCCTCCTTCCTTGCCTTCTGCCATGAAGTTCTTCAGGACCACCTCCTTAAAATAGCTAAGTACTTGTGATCTGTATCCAGTGAGTAATGGGACAATTAGTAAAAGAAATTGAGGTTGGTGGACGCCGCCATTTTATCTTGTAGTTATGCTTTGACTCAGCCAACCCGCCTATGAGGGGTGTGGCGCCTAATAAGTTGATAAAAGTAGAATTTCTGTACCCATTACTAACATGGATAATTTGTACTAATAGCTATAAGCAGTAATAAACTCCGTTTTTTGTTATAATTTGAGTAATGTAAAGAAATTTCGTTGGAAGTGCGTTCCATTTATTTGTATTAATGCTTAGATTGAATTTTAAGAACGCGAATGTATCGATTTTTTAATTGACAAATTTAATGCACGTGAAATCACTATTACAGTATATTAATTTCTTAAGTGTAAGAATTATAGTGAGTAATATACTTGAATCTGCTTTTAAGGTTTTACTTAGAACACGTGTGATCTTCGAGAAAGGAATGCGGAAGTGACCGATCGATCTCCCAACCTCGTTATTATAAATATGTAGTAATTGTACTGAGCTTTGATATTTTAAAGTACGTGTAAAATCATTTTTATATAAATTTCTTAAAGCGTAAGAAATAGAGTGTTAAGATTGCGCCTGTTTTCAAGGTTCTTTCTTTTTTTGTTTGTTTTTTTTCCCCGCGGGAGTAATGTTTTAGCGAAAGAAAGACATAAATGACAGATTGTTTTTTAATGTTGTTATGATGAAGGGATTAACATTACGATACGTGTGTGGCATTTTATTTTTGAAGAATAAGAAATTTTGTGATATTGTTTAGAGATGAGTTTTTTTAATTTCGCGCTATGCAGGCGAAAGTAAGAGATATTTCAGTGTAGTGGGGAGGGATGTCGTAGGACTTTTGGCTAGGTGTCAAAGGAAACATTGAACACTCTCTCCAGTGTGTAATAGGATGAGGCCTATGGTTAAAAAGGGTCACGAAGATATATAGCTGGTCCCATGGGACTCGGCATCTGGCGTATCAAATATCTCAAGAGGGTGAGAGATATAAACCGGTCCTTTATTCCCCATACCACACAGAAACACTTGTCCTAAATGTGAAGTACAAGCCCGGGGGAGATACCCAATGGCAATAGGCAATTACCACCCACTCCTTTGCAATAGGCTCGTTGGAATAGCCCCTCCCCAAAATAGGCGGGAATCCACTTCGAACCTGGAGTTGATTTGCCGAGTTGGATGTCAAGCCACGCCTTGCCCTCGGGGTATTTCAAGAACCACCCAAGGCAGACAGAGTTAGTTAGAACTTTGCCAGGGGCACGAATAGATCAGAGATTGAGTTAATCATAGGGTGGGGGCATTGAGGCGTCGAAGATGTGTTGTACTCTAGAATAAATTAAGAGAAAGGAATTACTGCTTGTCCATTCTTACCTTGTACCCGTCTGGTACTAATAATTAGAACGTAGGAAGAAAACCCCTTCGTCAAATTATTCAGAATATAATAATAATTGGAGATTTATTTTAGCTATCAAATTTGGCTAATTTTTCAAATTTTGCATGAATAATTGCTATTCAAAATTGAAAACATATTTGCAGATATATTTCCAATATAAAAATAGGTCATTATTTAAAATTTCACACAAATAAAAGCTATTCAAAATTTAAATATATTTGGGGATATATTTCAAATATCAAGAAAATGGAATTTATTTCCAGTTTCACACGAATAACAGCTACTTAAAATCTAAAAATAATTGCAGATTTATTACAAATATCCAATAAATGGTCATTATTTCAAATTTCACACGAATAACAGATATTCAAAATTCAAAAATAGTTGCAGATTTATTTCAAATATTAGAAAAACGGCCATTATTAAAAATTTCACACGAATAATAGCCATTCAAATTTAAAAACAAAATAGTTGCGGATAAATTTCAAATATAAAAATAGCCATTATTTCAAATTTCACGCCAATAACAGCTATTTAAAATTCAAAACATAACCAGATATATTTCAAATATTAAAAAAATGGCCATTATTCTTATTTCACACGCATAAAAGCTATTCAAATATTAAAAAAATAGCCATTATTTCAAGTTTCACACCAATAACAGCTACTCAATATTTAAAAATAACTGCTGATATATTTCTATTATCGAAAAAATTACCTTTATTTAAAACTTTGCGCAAATAATAGCTATTCAAAATATAAAAAGAAATAATTTGCATTAAAAAAAAAATCTAATTACCCTCCCAAAATCAGTCCATCACATAACGACAACAATAAAAAAAATCTAATTTCCCGCCCAAAATCAGTCCATCCCATAACGACAACAACGCAGCGCGGTCATTCGCGCGCGAAACCTGAAGAGAGGAAGACGTGTCAACACAGACTTCACCACAAAAATAATTTATTTTACAAGTTGCAAGCCACGATGCCCGGAGAATTAAAACACATTTTGAAGTTCAAGAAGCTCACAGTGAACGCCTATGCCCCGAGCAAAGGGTCAAAATTGGCTGCTGGATACGATTTATGCAGGTATAACATTAAACGGGTTTCATCGATTTGAATTAACATGATCTGTCTTGTAGTTGATCTAATATAAATCTTTCAGAAAACTAGAGTGCCACATCTTAACAATGACATCATTTACATAATTTGAAGTAAATGTAATTAATAATTTCTAGATCTTGTAAACAAGAGTAACCCCAATGTGCTCTGAGGTTATTCATATTTCCGAGGGAAACCACCCAATGTTACTGTTTACGGGGTTATTTAAATTTGCTTGAGGCACTGGGGTTCGACATCTTTACAAATCCTAATCTCTGAAGCTAGGGACAAAAAGCCAAGCTTCAGAGAAATGCAAAATCCTAAATATAATATTTTTTACGTAGCAGACAATCAATTTATTTTATTTATTTGCCTTTTTGTGTCCAATTAATTCCCATACGCATGGGATGGATTCACCGGTCGGAGCTTGGGAATTAGGGCTGGATGCCCTCCCCATAGTGGGGCCAATCTTGGTTTGTGGTAGAATTCAAGTGGTAATTGTTTACTTCCACACCCCAAATGAGGAATATTTATATTAGTTTTTGTTTCACCTGTAGGAACACCTACAGTTTAGCGGGCCATACCAATTTTCAAAGCTTACCAATAGATGGCGATAGGCTCTGACTAGAGAACTGGCGGATGAACACGCAACAAAAATTGGTGGCAATAGGCATACGAAAATTTTTTACTATCCTAACTAAAAATATTTCCCTAACCTCTTAGTCAGGGGGGCTTCGCCCCCCTCGGACCCCCCATCTTACTATCCTAACTAAAAATATTTACCTAACCTTCAGTCGAACTACTTACCTGAGTGGAGGGATGAGGTCGTTGAATGGCATGGCCCGCTAAATTGTAAACTACCCCACCCGTATTTAAGAAACTAGTTTAGTAATGTTTTATTGTTAAGAATAGGTCAGGTATTGTAGTCAACGTGGCTCAAGCTGTAGCGTCCGCGACTCTAAGGCGTCATGTCGAGGGTTTGCGCCCCGTCACATTTTGAGGTTAGCAAGGGCATGCACTTAGGGTAAGGATTACATCTGCCAAAACAAGTCCTTAGCAAGAAGGCAACCGTCCTAGCCTTTGGTAGAAAAGAGATTCCGTGATGTAAAACCGGAACAAGAACAACAGAATAGGTCAGGTATTGGTAAGTGAAGATAAGTAAACCCCCAGAACCCCATGTAAAATATTAGGTTAAATTAGTTTAGCGGGGATTATGTGTTGAAAAAAAAAAACATGTGGTGCGTCCTAACCAAACCTCACGTATGGGAACGTGTCCTCCCTAGTTGGGGGCTATATTTATATTAAAAAGCATATTCCATTAATCCCCATAACTAAAGTAATACAGCTTAGTTAATGTGCCTAGTTAATATGAATAACCTTAGAGCACTGGGATTACTCTTCTTTGCAAGAACCCCAATCTCGTATCTAATTCACATTATGAGTAGCAGTACGTAAAGTTTCCAGATAGTTACTTGTCATTGATGATGTTGCTCTCTTCAGGTTTCATAAGCTTTTAGGCTAATGATGTACACCATGACATCAAAATGGCTGGCAAAAATCAGTACATTTAGATTTTGATGTTTATTTAGCCTTTGAGTTTGAATACTAAAAAGAGACATGAATCATAATCTTCATGGTGCTTTATCAGCAAATGGTTGTGGTTTAAATGGGCAGGGAAAACCCATATATCTTCAAGGAAATAATTGGGTATTTGTACATGTATTTTCGATTCCAGGTAAAAAATTCTCAGAAAAGTCTCAGAAGTAAAGATCTAACCTGGTTGTAGCCTGTGATTGTTTGCAAATTTGTGTCACTATTAACCCCTTTTGGAATAAGGGTGGACACAGACAGGTTGGAGCGGGGGAATTTAGACTAGGAAAGTCTTCATAAAGCTTGTTGAGATCGAACGTAGGTTTTGTCACTTCTCGAGTCGAGGGCTCTGATTACTTGGTCATCATGGCTCCTGATATTGTAGTCTTTAAAATGTGTATAAGTAATTTAGAGTTGGGGGTTATGGTAATTATTTCATATAGTTATTGCTTTGCATATTAAGTTAGCTAGTTACCCTGAAATAACCCTTGGATTTTTCAAATATTAACATTAAGAAATTTTTCTGTTGCCATATCCAGGCTATTTGTAGGCCAGATCGCGGTACCATTTGAGTCACTTTTAATCATTAGGTGTGTTAAATATTTCGGATCTTGTAAAGCTTATTTTATGCTCTAAACCCCATGTAAAGTTAAAAAACCCATAAATAGTTAGGTGAGGTGGCTTGCTTTGCACATATAAATAACCTTAAAGCACCTTGGGGTTCCTTTCCTTTAAAAGGTACAATTTTTAATTAGAATTATTATGATAATTGAGTAACTATTAAACTGAGTAATGATTAGAATGAAAACTACCTTCACATATGAAGAAAACTAGAAATGCCTGTTAATAAGCATAGCTGTAAGTGTACATATGATGATTTCCTTACTACTCAAGGCTTCAAGTACAATAAGATATTTAAAGATTAATGCAGTAGCTTTCCATATTCTACTTAAGAGATTTCCTTACCTATCAAGACCTCAAACTTGATTAGTGTTTTTACATTTGTATCCACATAAGCTTCATTACCCTGTTTGGATCTTGCTAACAATGATTAACTGCAGGGTGCTCTTGGGTTATCCATATTTACAAGTCACTTAATCTAACTTAACAATTAATGGGGTAACAGGGGGTCCTCGATTTACGATGTTTTGTTGTTACAATGCTTCTCCCATAGATTTGTTTCTTTTTTTATAATTTTTGTCCTGTATTTTGTCTAAAGTGTAAAGAATGTGGTAGTGCTTCGAAGAAAGGGAAAGACATCACCATGGAAATGAAATTATAGGTAGTGAAATGTATGGAAAAGGGAGAAACTACTACTTAATTAGTGTCAGTGCCAATTTAGCTATGTTCCGACTTACACTGATATTTGGTATGCGTCACGTATCGGGAACGGAAATCTGACATAAGTCTAGAACCCCTTATATTTATGTTTTGAGGGTTACTCATCTTTACAAGTGTTGCTTGTTTCCGTTACCTCAAGATTTTTATTTTATTTCTCATAAAATTTTTTGTTTGCAGTGCCCACAATGAAGTAATACCAGCATATGGGAAGGCATTAATCAAAACAGACCTTCAGATAGATTTGCCAGAAGATTGCTATGGAAGAATCGCCCCACGTTCCGGACTCTCATGGAAACATCATATTGATGTTGGAGGTATTGATGGATTTTGAGCTGAACTTATGTTGCTTTGTATATTAGGGATTTTTGTTTATATTTTATATGCAGTTTTTTTATTAACTTCAAAAGATGAAAGGGGAAAAAATATATATATACACACACACACCTCACCTCTTGAAACAACGTGAGGATAGGTCCTCAAAAGGCATATGTAGTATAAATTACGCGTAATCTAAACAGTTAATTTCCATAAGGAATAATGATAATAGGCGTAGATACGTTTCACAACCGTACATAAGCACACTATGCCAAAGAAATAAGATAAGCAAAACATATTTAACACAACTGAAAGACCTGTAGTTATTTATATTAATATACAAATAGTGTACAGTATAAAAGATACAGATTTACAAGTAAATTCTATACAGTACACAAATTAACACATCCTTATGATAATAATAATAATAATAAGACTTTATTTCCAACATACATTGGGTATTCAAATATGGGTGTACAATTAAAATTTACAAGTAAAATCTTCCTTTAAGAGTAACTTCTTAAGATTATATTTAAAAGTATTCACTGAACCAGCATTTTTTAGTTCTCTGGGAAGCTGATTATATAAATGAGGTCCACGAATGTTTATATCTCTTGAGCCAATATCAGTTTTAGACCTTCGTACTAATAAATCTTCCCCTTGACGGGTAGTTAACCCGGTAACTGAGCTTACTGTAGAAAAATTATACAAGCAATCAGGAATATTGTTTCTTAGTATATTAAAAACAAAGGTACATATATCAAAAACATATTTATCTCTAATCTTTATCCATTCTAGATCTTTTAAAACAGGAGAGATGTGCTCGTATTTTCTTACATTGCCAACAGCCACTCGTGCTGCAAAGTTTTGTAACTTTTGTATTCTTTGTAATTGAGTCTTATTTGTACATCCCCAAACTTTGAGACAGTAATTAATTAAACTCATAGCTAAGGACTGGACAATTATTATACGAGTTGATGTTTCAAATGAGTCTTTTACCCTATTTAGATATATTAGAGTACCCATTACTTTTTTATAAATTTCATCTATATGCATTTCAAAATTCATGTAACGGTCAAAATAGACACCTAGGTTCTTTACCGAGTTCATTGGCTTAATGATATTACCGTTAAAATTTATATGAAGATTGTCATCAACTTCTGATAATAATTGTCTGGATCCGATAAGAATAGATTGGGTTTTAGTTTCATTAAGTAACAGACCATTTTTTAGAAAGTAACGTTTAGCCATATACAAAATTTCTTCTGCTCTACGAATAATATTTTCTACATCATTAATTTCTCCTTCAATTAAGATTTGAGTATCGTCAGCATATTGAATGACATAACAGTTAGGTAAATATTTTACTAGATCGTTTACATATATTAGAAAAAGTATAGGTCCTAGGATCGATCCCTGAGGGACCCCAAACAATACCTTCTTGCGACTTGAGACTACATCTTTTATTCTGACTGACTGGTAGCGGTTTTTTAAATAGTTCTCGAACCAGCTTGGGTCAATGTTCATTTTTTTGCATTTTTCTAATAGAATGGTATGGTGTACACTATCAAAAGCTTTAGAAAGATCGAGTAGTAGTAGCAATGATATTTTCTTATTATCTATATTTTTGTATATTTCATCTGATATTTTCAATAAGGCAGTTTCAGTTGATAATTTTGGCCTGAAACCGTGTTGACTTTTTGCAATAAGTTTATTTTTTCAAGAAACTCACTTAACTGATTTGCAACAATCTTTTCAAGTATCTTTGATAAAATTGGTAGTAAAGAGATTGGTCTATAGTTAGAGACGTCGTCAGGATTTCCATTTTTAAAACCAGGAATTACATGGGGATTTTTCCATAAATCTGGGTAGATATTGGTAACTATGGAAGTATTGATTATTACCGTCAGATATAAGCTATTACAAATAATGAATCTCTAATAAAACGAAAACAAATTCCATCTGATCCATATGCATTAGAGTCTTTCAGATTTTTTATTACTAAGATTACTGTATTACAATCTACTGTAGTAGGGTTAAAGACATCATTACTTCTATTGAATGCACTATGTTCTTGAAGATTTACATTATTATTATTATTACTACCATCATCACTATTATCATTACCATTACTACCACCATCATTATTATTTACACCATTATCAACATTTCTATTATTATTACTACTACCATCATCATTATTATTACCACCATTACTATTATTGATTTCATTTATTATTTCTTTTTTTGTTTTTTCAAAGGTTTTTTTCCCCACTTCAGCGAAAAAATTATTGAACTCTTCTGCTTTAGCACTTACATCTACCTCATCGGGTATAATTGATATGTTACTACTTTTATTACAGTTATTGGAAAGCATGGTTTTAGCAATTTTCCATGTATCAGAGATATTGCCTTTAGCGTTTTGAAATTCATTTTTGTAATACTGTTTCTTACTGTTACTTAATAATGATTTTACTTGTTTCTTATGCTCTGTAAACTTTTCTCTTAAAGGGATATTATCTCTTTGTAGTTTTACTTCATTTTGTAGTTTGTCTCTTTCTTTCATAATATTTTTTATGTCATCTGTTATCCAAGGAGCGGGAGACAGGCATACTGGGACGTGCGTGGTGGCGGTGAGCCCGTGACTTAAGCGGTAGGAGATGAGGAGGAGGATGCGGGAGAACGAACCCCTATCTGCAAGCTTAAGCAAAGAAAAAAAAATAAATTACCAAATCAAGACTAAATAAAAAAAACAAAAAGTTTCATTATGCAATGCCTGAATTACTGTAAAAAAAAAAAAAAAATATGAACGTCTACTCACTCTATGTACAGTGAGCAACAGGCACGGCACGAGCGTGGCGCCTGTAAGCATTTGACATATGCTGGAGGAGGGGGAAGCGTTAGAACGAACCCCTAGCTGTAAAAATAAAGATACTGTATATTCAAAAATATTTAAGCAAGACTAAAACTAAAAAAAAAATTTCATTATGCAACGCCTGAATTACTTTAAAAAATATATATATATATAACACATTCTACTTACTCTATATATGGTGAGCAACAGGCACGTGACGAGCGTGGTGGTGGCGAGAATTTGACATAAGCGGTAGGAGAAGAGCAGGGGGAAGCGTTAGAACGAACCCCTAGCTGCAAAACTAAATAAATAGAAAACTGAATTTTATTTTTTTCATTATGCAATGCCTGAATTACAGTGATGATGTAAATAGAAAAATATTAATCACATTCTTCTCACTCATATACGCCGAGCATGGTGGAGGCAAGCGGGAGGAGAAGAGGAGGAAGTGGGAGAGCCAACCCCTAACTGCAAAAATAAAGATAGCAAAAAAAAAAATTTACAAAAGCAAGACTAGAAAACTATTTTTTTTTATGTAATTAAAGCAAGACTAGAAAACTTTTTTTTATTCAATGCCTGAATATAATACTGTAGTACAGTATTAAATATATATATATAAAAAAAAAAACGTAAAATATTACACAGGTTTACTCATTATATACGATGGGCAACAGGCATATTGGGATGAGTGTAGTGACGGTGAGGAGTTAACTTAAGTGGTAGGAAAGGGGGAGAGCTAACCCCTTTTTCTGGGCATTTTCTGGCCATGATAGATGAAAAAATATCACACAAAATCACAGGAAAAACAACGATTACCATAACAGTTAGAACAAGCAATATATCCTCACAGTATGCTGGGTGAAGAGAGACTGAAGCGCATGCCAGGGAACTGTCTCTGAGGCGGTTGCTTAGTTACTAAACTGAACCATTTTTTTACTATTATTTTTAAGATGCATTATTCCAATTTCGCGAAGTATAAACATGCGTAAAAAGAGAGGTGACTATATATATAACCCATATGATGGGTGTGCTGTAAAGAATTTGTATTTGATGTACATATGTTTGCTGTTTTATGTCATCAGAAATATTCTATCAATTGGGGTGAACACAGACATTTGGAACATGGAAGACTGTACACCCTTCCTAATGCCTTGTGGTAGGATCAAACAAGGGTGTGTCACTTTTCAAGTCAAGCTCTAACCATTGTACATTTGCATTCCCATTTAGCAGATTCGTGAACATTACTCGTGTTAATTTAACTCTATAACAGTAAACCATGGAAAGAGTATGAAGTGCATAGTATGTTTATACTTAATACTCTAACTGACAAAACTAATAGTGAAGTTACCATATGTTCATAGCCAATTGTTTTCATTTAGGTTGTTAGATGCAAACAATTTTATATTAAGTCTCCATTGTATTTTAAAACAATGTCTTAATATAATTTTGCAATATATTCTATTTAGTCATCGTATTTACGCCTGGGATTCCCAACCCTTTTAGACTTGAGGCACCCTTGTGAAGGTGGTTTGAATCTTGGGGCACCCTTGATAGCCGTTTGAATTCTTTTTTAACTAAAAGTGAAATGATCTAACAATTGTGTTGAAATTCTTTTATTGGAAGATTTATGAAAACACATGCTATTATATAATTTTACTAAAATATGCGGCACCCTAGCCCATCTCGTGGCACCACGGTTTGGAATCAATGCCTGTGCTGAATGTAATTTCAGTTTATGAGAGTAGGTAATTCCAGTACTGCTGTACGGGCACATAGCATTACTGTGGTAGTGCATTGATTAGAGCATGCATTCGACCCCACTATGAGGTGTTGGAAAGGACATCTGCCCTTAATTCCCCATCTCCAATCTGCCAGTGTTCACACCAAAAATGGGCATTGATATTGATGCAAAGCAGCAAACAACATCAATAACAAAATACAAAAGATCCCCTACTTACAAACGAGAGTTATAATCATTCCTAGATACAAACAAAAAACTATCCGTTATCTACCCATGTATTAATATGTGTATTATTGTACTGCACTATTATTACTGTAATAAAATTCATTAGTACTATATACCTTATATTTTATGTAGTTAAGTGCCTATAGCCTAAGTACTGCACAGTCTGCAGTATGTACTGTACATAACTTTTTATACACTTAAACACAAACTTATGACCTGACATGTGGCACCTAACTCGTTTGTAAGTTTGGGAGTGTCTCCACAGGCATGTAGTATATATATTTTAAAAGAAAATTTTAGTTAACCTATAATGTGGGACTGATAAGAACATTCATGTTTCTGAAGGAAAGAAATAATAGTATAACAACATCAAGGAATATGTTTTAGTTGAATATGGAAGAATTATACAAATATTGATATATATGAAAAAGTATTCCCTGTGTCGTGAAAGTTGACTAAGAGACTGGGATAGAGAAGGCAGGCAGTCTCTTCCATTTTTTTTTTACAGTTGTGGTCACCCTATGGACTAAAGCAGGCAATGAATGGTATCATGTTGAAAACGTACACACAGTTACCACAAGCCCCCTTTTTAAGGGTGGGAGGCTGAGTCAAAGCATAATCTAGATTGAGTTTAAGGGAATTTTTTTTTTTTTTTTTTAGCTACCATGAGGTAATATTCCCATACAGTTCTGGATTCCAATGTCAAATTATTTATTGAGTATGTTAATAAAGTTGCTTCGCTTTTTCAGCTGGCGTCATCGATAGAGACTACCGTGGGAATGTTGGTGTCGTGTTGTTTAATCATGCCAAAACTGACTATGAGGTTAAGAAAGGAGATCGTATTGCCCAACTCATTTGCGAAAAGATCTTATATCCGGATTTACAAGAAGTGGAGGTGAATATATATATATATATTTTTTATTAATGTGTTATTTATTATTTAGCAAGACATGCACAGAAACTGCAGTAGGCCAGTGGTGAGAGAGCTCGACTCGGGTTGTGACAATCCCGGTTTCAAGCCCACAGCGGGGCGCTAGGAAGTGCATCCAGCCATAATACCCCAGTTTCATACTGTGTCCACACCCATCCAGAAGGGTATTAAATGTGACAGAAAATGGAAACAAAACTTGTAGGAATGCACTCTTATATTATTTCATAGGTAGAAGTTAATTATTAGTGTCTGATGTTATTGAGATTATAGAAAAGCAATGACTGCATTTTATGTTCGTTTTTATAGATTTATTTTATGAAATCGAAAGGAATCTTCAATATTTTAGTGCAATATTTTACACAATTATTGCCTAGGTCTTTTGTGCTTACTTGTTGCATGGAAATTGCTCAGTTCTCTATATTAATGTGTTGCATGGATGTTTTTTGTGTTTTCTGTGCATTCTTGAGTTGCGTGGATATGTCCTTGTTCTCTGTACTTGTATTGCGTGAAAGAGCAAAAACTTACTTGGACTTACATGCGTTGCTTGAAAATATATTTGTTCTTGGTGCTTACTTGTGTTGCTTGGAAATTTCTTTGTTGGTAGGCTTGCACTTATTTGTTTTATAACTCCATAGATGTGTTTTTTTTTTCATCTGGAGAGTTAAACATGATAGAATAAATCCTCAACCTTTAAAATGAAATTAGTATACTGGATGTCTAAACTCATTAACTCCTGCTCTATTGCCTTGTATATAATGTTGTTTGCCATTTTGTCAGTATTATTCCGTATTTGAATGGGGTAGACACAGGTTGGAGCTCTATGAAGAATGAAATATTGACTGCTCATCATAATGGAAATCTTGCCTGCACAGCTATAATCAAAATTTCCTTAAACTCCTACTTTCATGTCATTTTAACTTGTTCTCATTTACTGGCACTGTGCCAGGCAATGTTTAATGCCAGTACTGTAATAGTGAGTTGTACCATTTTTATTATGAGTTATTTTTTCTTATCTTCTCTTTGTCCTTTTCCTCAAGTTGCTTCCCCTGCTGGAGCCATTTGGTTTATAGTCTTTGACTTTTCCAACTGGGCTTGTTGCTTGGCTTATGATACCAATACTGTAATGATGATGATGATAATAATAATAATAGTAATAATATAAGCATACTTGTGTCCCTAGCAATGCACCATCACTTTCTGGATATTATCCCCCATTTTTAAATACATCAGAGTCTTCTCCCAAATTTGTTCCTGTTTATCCAGTCTGTATCAGGATTGCATGACAGCATATCTGCGTACCTGTATAACAAACGCATTTTTAGCTTTTGAGTGACAAAATGCCTTCTTTGATAAATGCATTATTACATTATAGAACTACATTTTCTTCCTGTAGATTTTACGTCCATTCAGCTATTACTGTAAAACTTGCCTTTTTATTCAGTTTTCTTAGTGTTTCCAGTTACTCTATTATCTTTTTTCATTTTATCATATTCCTCTTCTATTCTCCTTTCTGATTGTATGAAATCTAACATAACCAATTATAGTTAAGCTCCTTAAACTGCTTTCATTTCACGTTTGGAGCTTATAACGCAATTGTGTAGACTGCACTGCTCCCAACCACATCCACTCCTATGAGCACTGTGGGAAAGCCTCAGATTGGCAGTGGTCTTCCTTAGGGACTCGAGGGTGTTCAGCCAGGCAGCCTAGGGAACAACAATAACCACATGTGCCAAGAATATAACGTATACTCCCTAAGAGCTCTGAGAGCAAGTCCAGGATCGCCAGTGGCCTTCCTTGGGGAATCTAGGCTGTTCAGCCAGGGATCCTAAGGAACAACAATGTAATATATACTCCCTAAGAGCTCTGAGGGAAAGTCCTGGATCACCAGTGGCCTTCCTTAGGGACTGAGGGAGAATGTTCAACCAGACAGCTTAGTGGACAACAATAACCACATGTGCCAACAACAGATCATTCACTTCCTAAGAGCTCTGAATGAAAGCCTCAGATTGCCAGTGACATTCCTTAAGGAATGTAGGCTGTTCATCCAGGTAGCCTAAGGAACAAGAACAAAAACCATTCAGATCTGTTAGGATAATTAAATTGTTATACTGATAATGATTTTGATATTGATATCCATAATCCAGGCATCATGCTTTGAGTTTTAAATCTTGTGTTCTCTTCACAGGAAATAGATGATACAGACAGAGGGGAAGGTGGTTTTGGTTCAACGGGCAAGCAGTAAAGTTACTTTTAGGGATTTTCATTCGTAAATTTAATAATTTATATATAAGTGATATTTTAGATTTAAATATTCTTTGTCGAAATAAATGTTCGTAAGTTTTGTTAGTTTTTTTTATATCCTGATGAAATTAGTCTTAGAGATGGTAGTTTATATTAGACTACTTGGAACTGTTTTTGTGATTGGCTTTTCAGAATGCCATCATGTATACATAATTTCAGAACAGCGTGGCTGCTTTATGTCCTTTTGGGTGGTTTGAAGTCATTACAGAACTGGTTCTACAACAGTGCTCTATTCATGGATGCGCTTTTACCATCTAAAATATCCTTTGCATCAAGGGTGATTTGTGATTTTAAATGTCTCATTTTATTTTAGTATTTCTCAACTTCCTCCTGGTAGGTCTGTAGGATGCAGTTAGCTTCACCCTCCTGTCTTGGTTAACATACATTCTCTTTCTCTGTTCTGATGCTGGCATGTGTTTCTGGAGCAGATGTAATCTACCGATTTTCTAGGCTTGTTTTGCTGCGGTTGTTCAGGTTATTCTGGGGACTGAGAGAGTTCTAGTTTAACTTTTTGTCCCCCTAAAAAATTGTTGTTGAATAGTAGCAAAGATCTTAGGTGGCAGTATTATGGTTTTTAGATTATAAATTGAGAGAAAGGGTCATCTTAGCATATAGTATTTTACTTGTTTATTTCTTCAGTGACTATAACTGATATTCACCGTTTCCTAATCTGCATCAGGATAAATAGCTCCCATCTCGTCTGTGGCTGCATTCACTAGAGAGCTCTCCTTTCGACAACCGGAAGCTCTCACGATTGCTAAATAGTGCTCCACTGAAAGGTCGCAATCATCAACGGACCCACTTGCTAAAAATCACTTATGTTGAAGACCCACTTGTAAAAGCAGTTATGCACTTTGCAGATAATCTATTCCCAACTTCCCATACACTAAATCTTGACCAAATTACTGTAATATACTTTACTTACATTTCAGCTTATGCAACTGAGTATCCATGGAAAAACGTCTCAGTAGTTTTTATAATGTATACTTTTGATTTTTTATTTATTTTTTGGCCACATGTTCAAGACCACACTTTTAGAGACTGCACGATTGCTGGTCCCACAGTAGCCTGCATGTCCGTGTTCTCGTCTTGGAGTCGGGGTATTCTTTGGTCAATTGTCTATGGTGGTCCATGTTCATTTTGAGGTCCTTTCATTTTCACCATGGTTTGTTTCACCATTTTTTTTTTAAATTTATATATGATGAAATTTCTTTTGCATGGTTATAACCCTCTTGCTGACCCTGACTGGAGTATACGATATTTGCTGTGCTATGTGCCATTTTAGGACCTAACAATGAGGGTGAACAGACACAGGTTGGAGCAGGGGAAACAAAATTTATGAGCATTATGATTGGATGCTTCCGAGTTTGACTACCATCAATATTTGCCATATTGTCACTATTCATCTCTGTTATGGGGGTGGACACAGACTTGCAGGAGCTAGGGGATTAAGGCTAGATGCACTTTCTAATCTCCCTGGTGGGCTCAGTTGTAGGTCTGTCCCTTCCTGAGTTTAGTGCTCGAATCATTGCTCTTCTGCAGTCCGCTGGTGTATTCAGTACGTATGAAAAAAAATTCTTGCCATTCTTTTCTTTTATGTACAGTACTAATCTTTGTTCCAGTAGAAATTATGTCCTTTTTGGATACTACCTTACATGTTTATTCAGATCATTGTCTTATTTTTTGAGTTTTTTTATTGAAGTTAATAATATTGTGGTGAAAGCTTAGGAAATACCTTAGGGAACATGCATCAAAGATAAGAACTATGTTGTATGTATCTTACGACGTGAATATACGTTGTATTCTAATTAAGAGAAGTGCATTAAAAAATTATTTTAGTGGAACTTATGGTGCAAAAATTATTTATATGATGGAAGCTATATGAACAAGGCATGAAAGTACTTCCTTTGATGATATTTTGGAGGATTGGCTAGACTTTTTATGAATGATAATTGATGTTATTTGGGGACTTTGTGATGCTTCTAAGTTCTTCTGTGACATTCAGTATAGGATTAAGGCCTTCTTACTTAAGTTGGAGATTTGGTGATAGGTAACCATCCTGTTTACCATTCTTAGCCAGGAATTTAAAAAGATATCTGCAGAGGGTAGGAGAGATGAGATTTTCCATTAATGTGCTAATGTGTCATGTTGGCCAAATGAAATCTGGAGTACTGATGCATTTACCTGCAAGTTTGTGCGTTAACTTGGCCCTCCTCCTTGCAGGGGGGGGGGGTTACTACAATTGTGTGTGTAGACGCAAGAGTCGCACTTCACTCAATTTGTATCATAAGGGTATTATATAAGCACTTTTAGTAGAGAGATACCGTGATAAAAGAATAATAGGATTTTAATTCGCATCTATATGAAGATGCAAAGGACTAGAAGTTAACATAGGTTGGAACTGGGGGAATTAAGGCTGAATTCCCTTCCCAACGTCCCCAGATGAGCTCTAATCACTGCAATGCTGCGGTACCCTTTTCTCTGAATGTGGAGAGAGAGACAGTTACTGTTGATTGTGTTTATTACACTATTATTTATAGCGGCTGGTGTACGAGTATGGCCTGAGATAAGAAAAAGGAAATAGCATCTATGGTGCTTATAGATGTCAGCCTAATTTCCAACAGCTAGGCAAGCACTTGAGTTTTTTATAATGATTACTGTTTGGCTTCGATACCACTGCAGGGCAGTAGGAAGGGCATGCATCTCTAATCCCTCAGCTTCAAGTCTGTTCACCATGATTCAACTGAAAGCTGTGACACATAAAACTGCATATATTTGGGACCTTGGTTGCACAGTGGTTAGAGTGCACCACTTGGGAAATGACAAACCTGTGATTGAGCCCACTGTGGGGTGTTAGAAAGGGCATCTGATCCTAACTCCCCAGCCTGCACCCATTCCTTTTTAATGGGGTTTAAGGTGACAATATGGCTACCTGTTTGAAATAAATGGTTTGCTTAGATGGTCAAGAGGTAACGAGCCTGACAAACGATGGTTCAGTTCTGCTGCAGGCCAATATGAAGATCATCCGGCCTTTTTTTCCCCAGCTTCAACCTTTCTATGTTCACCCCCATTTGAATGGGATTTAATAATGACCTTAAATGGGAACAAATCTGAATGGCTAGCTAGAGGAACAGATCATTGTTCAGAGGAAAACCAGGAGGATACAACTTGACCTCTGTCTCTGGAAGAAGCATGTAACCTTAATCCCCAGCTCTAGCCTGTCTCTATCCGCCCCCTTTTGAATGGGGATTAATAATGACATCGAAAATTGCAAAGAAAAACAGAGATGGGAGTATTGCGACTTGTCAGATGTGAGGGGATGATTAGAGATGTATAAAGAAGGCATCAGGATATTCGATGTATATGTAAACATAGCAAAATAACCAAATAAGCACATTACCATATGTGAAAACATGAATCATTTTTACCCCGACCGGGACTTGAACCTGGGACTTATAATTATTAAGCCAAGGCGCTACCAACTACATCACAGAAGGTTAAAAGGAAACAGACCTTATAGCTTATATCTGCTATACTAAGAATGGACGCATTCTATCTGAATGCCACTATGTTCATATTACAGTTTCCCCAGTTGGAGAAACTGTAATATGAACATAGTGGCATTCAGATAGAATGGATTCATTCCTAGTATAGCAGATATAAGCTATAAGGTCTGTTTCACTTTAATCTTCTGTGGTGTAGTTGGCAGAGCCTTGGCTTAGTAATTAGAAGTCCCAGGTTCAAGTCCCGGTCGGGGTAAAAATTATTCATAGCAAAAGAAGTATTTAGTAATGTGTGATAGCACAACCGCTTTTTTAATCCATTTTGGAGATGAGTTTATTAAAACCGATTGTTTTATGTGTGTGTGTGTGTCGTATGAACCGACTAAAAGGGATAGGTAAGTGGTGTAGAAGTCCTTACTTTTCTCTCTAATGTTTCCTGCCACAAAGCAACTGACTGTAAAATCTTTGTTACAGTTGTGGTCACTTCGCTGTGCTATTAAGGATTTCGATGATATGTTAATTGGTAATATTATAAGCTAAATGAGCGTTAGGAAGGGCATCCAGCCTTAAATCCCCAGCTACAACCAATCCCTGTCCACCCCCATAATAGGGAATAATATATTAAAATTTCATATATTTTTTAATACTTATTAAGTTTTTTTTACAGAGTTTATTTATTTATTAATTTGTTTATTTACCTGTTTATGTATTTGTTTGTTTGCTTGTACTCCCATTATCATTCCAATTTTAATTTTGCCTTCCAGATAATTTAAGCTACATCTAGGTGAGTGTTAAATTGTAGTTCGTGTGAAAGATATTTCTAGATAGAAAATATTAATAATAGTAGTTATTATTATTATTAGTAGTAGTTATTATTATTATTATTATTATTATTATTATTATTATTATTATTATCAACAACATTATATGCAATGAGACAACCAAAACAAAAATTTTTCGTTTATTAAGGACGAGAGTAGTCTGGTACCGATGCTCCCGAGCCATGCGTTTGTTGACTTATGATCTCAACAAATGACAGTAAATTCACTTTGTGGTAGTGGGGGGGGGGAAGGTACGCGTGCGTGCGTGCGTATGTGCTCTGAGACGGTACGCTTGCATTGGGAGGGACCGAGGCGTGACGTCAGTTCATTGTTTGCGGAGACACAAGAATTCATCTTTGAAAAATATAACCATAAAAGCATTGCATCTCCCTCCATCTCCTCTCCCATCCCTCCGCCCCTCCATCTACTCCCGGATTCCCTTAAATTTTCCCCCCTCCCTCCCACCTCAAAAATCCTCCCTGCAAAAAACCGCAAAAACTCATTTTCTTCTTCACTCGGGCGAATGTTTTTAACCTCTCTCTTCCCGCCAAGACGAGGAAGAAGAAGAAGAAATAACAGGAGGATGGGAGGATAAACATGGAAGAAAATAGGAAATTGAAGAATTGATGGCGTATGGAAGAAAAGAGAATGAAGTAAGAGAAATAGAAATGGTAGGAAGATGGAAGAAAAATTAAGAGTAAATATGGAAGAATAGAAGGTGCATGGATGAATAGAGATTGAATTAAGAGAAATAGAAAAGGCAGGAAGTTGGAAGAAAAATTAAGAAATAGAAATATAAGAATAGAAGGCATATGGAAGAATAGAGGATGAAGTAAGAGTAATAGAAAAGGCAGGAAGATGGAAGAAAAATTAAGAAATAGAAATATAAGAATAGAAGGCATATGGAAGAATAGAGAATGAAGTAAGAGAAATAGAAAATGTAGGAAGATGGCAGAAAAAATGAGAAATAGAAATATAAGAATAGAAGGCATATGGAAGAATAGAGGATGAAGTAAGAGTAATAGAAAAGGCAGGAAGATGGAAGAAAAATTAAGAAATAGAAATGTAAGAATAGAAGGCATATGGAAGAATAGAGAATGAAGTAAGAGAAATAGAAAATGTAGGAAGATGGCAGAAAAAATGAGGAATAGAAGGCATATGGAAGAATAGAGGATGAAGTAAGAGTAATAGAAAAGGCAGGAAGATGGAAGAAAAATTAAGAAATAGAAATATAAGAATAGAGGGCATATGGAAGAATAGAGATTGAATTAAGAGAAATAGAAAAGGCAGGAAGATAGAAGAAAAATTAAGAGCTAAATATGAAAGAATAGAAGA
>JAXCGZ010008288.1:0-2500 GCA_037179515.1 Halocaridina rubra
TTCCATTACATGTTGGTGTAGGAAATTCCCTTGTATGCAATCTAGGAATCTTGCCCCGAATGAGTCCTCACCACTGTGTGGGTCAAGATTTATCCAATCTATCTCTTTATGATTAAATTCTCCCATAATCAAAATCCTACATTTTTTTCCCGTGCCATGTTAACAACTGAGTTTATGACTTCAATAGTACCTATATGACTTTCCTCATAAACTTCAAGCCTATTTTGGTTCCTTGGTGGGTTGTATACAACAGTTATTATAATGCTCTCTGACCCAGTATTTATGCGAGCAACAAGAAATTCCTTGAACTCACTTTCTATAGCCAAGTTTATTTCTTCAACTTGAATCCTTTCACTTATGAGCAGTGCTATCCCTCCACCAGTCCTCTCAGATCTTTCAACCCTTAGTATTCTGAAACCCTTAGGAAAAACTGTGACACTGTGACACTGTGTGTGTGTGTGTGTTGTGTGTGTGCACGCACACCCTTTACATGCGCACTCATACTCATGTATTTTGTTGATGACTTGAACAATTAATTGAGTATTCTCCAAATTACATACACAAAATCAGGTAAAATTACGTCAAGCTGAATATATGAATTCATGCCCGTTCAGAAACTATGAAGAGCAAAAAGGAAGAGAGAGAGAGAGAGAGAGAGAGAGAGAGAGAGAGAGAGAGAGAGAGAGAGAGAGAGAGAGAGAGAGAGAGAGAGAGAGAGAGAGAGAGAGAGAGAGAGAGAGTAACATTATATATTTTTCTCCAGTTAAACAATGGAATGAGCAGAGATACTAAGGCCTTTATTAGTTTTCCATTGTTCTAATGTTCTTGCAGAATATCCAGAGAGGAAGCCATAATTTCAAGAGAAACAGATGCTGATGTCCCTTTCATGGGACACTAAAACCCTATTAAGGGAGGTAATTAAAGGAACCTGGAATGGGGAGGCAAGTGGCCAAAGATTTCCATCAAAATGGTGAAAAAAATTAGCCATTTTTTTTCGGGTGTTTATTCGCCTCCCTCGTTGTTTGGCAGAGCTGATGAGATAGTAATTATGATTTTTTTTTTTTTATGCTTTGCAGGTAACTTTTGCTAATTTCATGTGGTGGGTTAAGTTTTACACATATTTGTTATATGCTTACTCATATGCGTGTCTCGCTTCTATATAATTGTGAAGCATATAGACAATTAGTCTAGGTATTCTAGAATTTCATAAAGTCTATTGTTATTATTATTGTTATTATTATTAATATTTTTATTATTATTATTATTTTTATTATTATTATTATTATTATTATTATTATTATTATTATTATTATTATTATTATTATTATTATTATTATTATTATTATTATTAATATTATTATTATTATCTATTATTATTATTATTATTATTATTATTATTATTATTATTATTATTATTATTATTATTATTCTTATAATTATTATTATTATATATTATTATTATTATTATTATTATTATTATTATTATTATTATTATTATTATTATTATTATTATTATTATCGTTATTATTATTATCATTATTATTATTATTATTATTATTATTATTATTATTATTATTATTATTATTATTATTATTATTATTATTATTATTATCATCATCATTATCATTATTATTATTATTATTGTTATTATTATTATTATTATTATTATTATTATTATTATTATTATTATTATTATTATTATCATTATTATTATTATTATTATTATTATTATTATTATTATTATTATTGTTATTATTATTATCATTATTATTATTATTATTATTATTATTATTATTATTATTATTATTATTATTATTATCATCATCATTATCATTATTATTATTATTATTGTTATTGTTATTATTCTTATTCTTATTATTATTATTATCATTATTATTATTATTATTATTATTATTATTATTATTATTATTATTATTATTATTATTATTATTATTATTATTATTATTATTATTATTATTATTATACCTGTCTGAGAGTTTTGAAAGGGATAAAAAGATGTTGTGGAAGGAAGTGAAAAGAGTCTGGAAAGGTGAGTCTGGTAGGGAGAGGTGAGAGGGTGAAATGAGCAGATGGGCAATTGCTAATGGATGAAATAAAGGTGAGCGAAAGATGGGTTGAGTATTTCAAGGAGCTGTTAAATGAGGAAGATGATAAAGAGGCAGAGATTGTAGTTGTGAAAAATGAATGAGGAAGGTTAGCTTGGCATCGTGAGCAATGAAAGCAGGAAAAGTACCTGGGATAAATGAGTGTCATGTAGAATGATTGTCAAAAGGTGGGGAGACAATAGTGGGATGGATGGTTAGGTTGTTGAATGCATGCTTCAGGAATGGGAGGGTAACAGTTGATTGAAGGAGTACATGCGTATTTAACTTTATACAGGGTATGGAGATACATATGAGTGCAGTGGTTTTAGAGTAAGCAGCATGTTGAATGGAGTTGGTAAGGTGAGACTTGGGTCGCAAGTCGCACGTGGCACATG
>JAXCGZ010008288.1:10000-17500 GCA_037179515.1 Halocaridina rubra
ATATATATACATATATATATATATATATATATATATATATATATATATATATATATATATATATATATATATATATATATATATATATATATATATATATATATATATATATATATATATATATATATATATATATATATATATATATATATATATATATATATATATATATATATATATATATATATATATATATATATATATATATATATATATATATATATATATATATATATATATATATATATATATATATATATATATATATATATATATATATATATATATATATATATATATATATATATATATATATATATATATATATATATATATATATATATATATATATATATATATATATATATATATATATATATATATATATATATATATATATATATATATATATATATATATATATATATATATATATATATATATATATATATATATATATATATATATATATATATATATATATATATATATATATATATATATATATATATATATATATATATATATATATATATATATATATATATATATATATATATATATATATATATATATATATATATATATATATATATATATATATATATATATATATATATATATATATATATATATATATATATATATATATATATATATATATATATATATATATATATATATATATATATATATATATATATATATATATATATATATATATATATATATATATATATATATATATATATATATATATATATATATATATATATATATATATATATATATATATATATATATATATATATATATATATATATATATATATATATATATATATATGACGTATGAGTTTTGGACTTCCACTTGGACTCACACTTTGTAAGATGACTGGGTGATCTCACCGCTGGTCATCACTGACGTGGGGGTTATGGCTCTTCCACAGTATGCCGCCACTGACGTAGGGCTTTTATGATTATCCCCTTCCTAATGACACCACTGCCGTAGGGCTTTTCCTCCTACGTAGATATGTTTATAATTATGGTAGCGTGGTTACAAGGCAATGAACATTTGTACCTGATGGGTACAAGGTAAGAATGGACACGCAGTGAATCCTTTACTTATATTTATTCTAGAGTACAACACATCCGACGCCTCAATGCCCCTGTGCCTCAAATGGCCCAATGGCCCCCACCCTATGACTATCACAGTCTATGATCTATTCGTGCCCCTGGCAAACTGCTAACTAAGTGTCTCTGCCCTGGGTGGCTCTTTAAATACCCCCAGGGGCAGGGCGTGGCTTAACATCCAATTCTCCAATGAAATCAGTCAGATCTAGTCCTAGCTAATCAGCGCCAGGTTCAAAGTGGAATCCCACCTACTTCCGGGGAGGGGTTATTGGGCAGTGTACGAAACACTTGCTTATATTTTCTTGTGGTTTAGGAAATGGCTAACTTCCTGTCCTTTCTCGCCCTTCTCGATGCCAGGTCCATAAGTCTCACGGTTCCGGTCATATATTTCCTTGGCACTTTCTACAAACATTGTAATAAAATATCCGTGCCCTCGACCAACCGTTTCCGCTCAAGATCTGTTACAAGTTTCAGACTCTGGCTTCAGCATGGCGGAAGTCATACGACATCCCTCCCAACCAAAACTGAAATATCTCTTATTTCAGTCGAAGCATGGACTAGTTTTTCCGGGAGCTCTTGGACATATCCTAGCTAACATTAGTTTACAATAGAAATGGGGCCGAATTATTTAAGCTGTTTTCTAAGAATTCCTATACAAATTACACAAACATAACATATAGAGAGTACCTTTACAGACAACTAGAGCATGCAGGGTCTATGTCCTTGTTGGAAATCTGAAATACAAACATATCCTTATATTTAAACAACATAATTCCAGTGTGAAACTAATATTAAACATTAATTAAGATCGACAAGTCAGTTTAAATCAAAACATTAATTCATCTACTTCTCTCGTTTCTTTAAAAGGCAAAATTGAGTTAATTACAGTAAGATCATGACTCATTTAGAACATTAGCAAACAATTAAGTAGAGTATTAGCGTGTATAAACAGGTAAAATGCAATAGATTACATCAACAGTAATTTCTATAAGAGACCCTACCGTCATAAGTTCTATTCCTAGCATTATTAGGGGCATTGATTTGTCTTAAAATTAAGCCTTAAAAACTACTCCTGAAACAAAACATGTTTTACGTTCATATTATATTACTATTCAGAGACCAATGGATAGGACGACTTTTAAATTTCTCTGTCTAGGACGACTTCCGTTTTCTCTGTCTAGGACGACTTTTACTTTCTCTGTCTAGGACGACTTTCGTTCTCTCTGTCTAGGACGACTTTCGTTCTCTCTGTCTAGGACGACTTTTACTTTTCTCTGGCTAGGACGACTTTTACCCTCTGTCCTTTGCTCATGAATTCTTGCTAGGTGCGATTCCCCGGTTTCTCTCGGGGACTCTTACGCTTTCACATCCCCCGCCCGTCCTCGCTGCAGGCCCAGGTTTGTTGCCATAACTCTGTTTCTTGGTTAGGCAGAGCAAAAAGGACCAGGAAGGGGCCCCACCTCTCGCGAATCCTTCCAGCCCGGCTTTCTCGTCCTGCCCTCGGCCGATCTTGACTAAGACCTCCCACGCAGGAGACCTGCAACGTCACAGCGGTTCTCTTCCTTTACGGCCCTCGCACGTACCTTCGAAGTAGATCTCAGGATGAAAGTTTGAACCTATATCACTACTACAGTTGTAAGAAAGGTTCCCTATGACTTCAGGGTACCAACAATGGCCATACATTGGTAATTGAGGCTATACTTTGCCTCCCCTGCAACTGCAAGTGATTGCAATCTCTATTCAATGGGCATTAGGGACTTGTCTGACGGACAAAATCTAAAGACTTTTAGAACTTGCAGGTCGGGGCTGCCTAGGAATAGGGTGGTAATGGAAGGTATGTGTCTACACAACTAGATTATTATTCCAAGATACTTAGGACTTAGTAACTGCTACATAGCATTACTCTACTATAAATGTCAAAAAGAATAATCACTGAATACTGAGAAAAGCCACTAAAGAAACATTCTTATTAGCGGTGGCTACAGTAACATCAAGTATGAATTCAGATAAAAGATACAAATCATCAAGTTACTGCTGATTTCATTTCAAAAATAATAATTAGCAACAGGCCATTGAGAGATAGCAACGATATCAGTCAACACAATAACATTACTAATAATCATGATCTAAAAATAAGAATAATAAACAATAAAAATAAATATACTAAATCAAAAATATCAATATATATACAATGGAGACTGGCATTCAGAAGTAAGAACAGAGTTCTATACTTATTTTTTCATAGTGATGCTTATTCTAACACAGTCTCCTTTAATATTCAAATTCCTGCTGTCGTAATCAATGTATATATATATAGCATAAGTGGCAACTTGCTGGCTCCACAATTTGTCAATGGGAGTTCTATCTATTCTCTAAACAGTTGCGACATGTGGCAATAATATTTATGCAAATGGCGGTACTACCGATGTCTTATCAGTATTTATGCAATAACAGCATGCAACAATCTATCAACTGAAATAAAATGTAAGCATAATTATCGCCTAGCTTCGCTGGAATAAAAACAAAAAGGAAAAATCAAAGACGGCTACATTCTTTTAGCATCGAACGGAGCCTCTGTCAGGCTCAGAGTCGAGTGAAAGGTAGGAGAGGAGAGAGAGAGAGAGAGAGAGAGAGAGAGAGAGAGAGAGAGAGAGAGAGAGAGAGAGAGAGAGAGAGAGAGTGACCTTGAAATACGCTGCGGTTTTTTCACTCACAAGTCAGCTGAGCTGGGCCTCTGTCTTTTACTTGTACTGAAAAATAAAAAATTGTCGCAGAGTATCTCTAATAATAAAATAAATAAACAAATGAACGTGAACAAACGTTAGCAATGACTATCGATAGAGTCTTACGTTTATTGTCAGCGGCTATTCTCATTCCTGATTAAAAAAAACGAAAGCAAAAAGAACTTAGTGTACAACTGCAAAACTGTCGAAGCATAAATCCATTCCTCTCTGTCTAATCTTGATAAGGACTTTACTGTAACAGCATACACATCCTTGTCTATAATGACAATCTCTCTCTTTTCATGCTATAAATCAGAGGGTTAAGTCGAAGCACACACACTGATGAAATTAAAGCAAAAAAAACTAAAATCATATGTGGCAGTATCCCTACTACTATCAACAAAAGTACAAATATCCTTTTCTTAATAACTTCTTAAAAAGGACTTAAGTGTCATTAATTTTAACTTTAAAACTCAGCAAATAATCTCTAATAATCTCAATTATCTTTAATTAGCCCGATTGTAATCTAAAATTCATGAAAATGCTAGGGATTAACCATGGTTATCTCTGGATAATCTTTTCAGAATCCTTTAAGTAAGATTTTAAAGATTTCTTCAATACAAAAAGAACTATAACAAAAACGGGTATCTAAGAATATAAAAAGTCTATCTCTGTGTATGCAATAATAAAAACAAAAGTATATTTCATTATCAACAGTAAGGAATGCATTTTGCTTAAACTTCAAAATCTCGTACGGAGTTGTACATAAACAATTCAAACATAAAATATATATCTTCTTTTACTATCTCGAATTTGACTTATATCTGCTCTCTCAAATACGGGATACAGCTGTGTAACATTCTTGTTGTCATTTCGTGTCAGCTCTCACTCTTTCTTTATGACCAAGCCGAAATAATTTTGATAAAACATTATCATGGCTAAAACTCGCAAAGTTTTACTTTATCAATCTAACATATCTCTTCAGACAAATAATGTATATACTGCAGCTAGCAAAGAAAATAAAGAATCATTCATAGATTCACGTCCTTTATCACGTAACATCTATCTTGGAATCTCTCGGAAATCGAATAATAATCTCAATGGCGGAGTAGGGGACAAAACAAAAAATAAAACAAACTCGGCATTTCAACCATATCTGGGCAGGTGGAGAATTACCTTCTCATCCATATCTCTCACTAGATATTGCAACAGCGCATCACCTCCCATAAATACACTCTGATATGGCATGCAGAAGGACCTGGCGGAGCAGGGGAACGATCCTCGCAGACTCCCCAATCATGCTTCCTAACGGTGCTTTTCCGCGATTTCACCCCCCTAGAGCAACACCCCATTATACCCCCAGTCATTCATACTCATTCGCTAATCCCTTTCAAGACAATCATCCCCGTTCTGTAAAATTCCCTCTTTATTTACAACGCGTTGGTTTTCCTTTCCCTTATCTCTCTGAAGGAGATTAAAGGTGAAATCTCGGCTGAGCCACGCGGTCACAGACCTCCTCACCAGTCCTAGGTCCCATTCTAACGAACAAACAAACATTCTACTCCCTTGAAGCTACGTTTGGGTGACACTGAAAAACCTTCCCTATTCTAGGACAGCACAAACTACTCTAATCTACTCTTACTTTCGCCTGCATAGCGTGAAATCAAAAACTCATCTCTAACTAATATCACGAAAATTTCTTATTCTTCAAAAAGAACATGCCACACACGTATCGTAATGTTAATCCCTTCATCCTAACACAAAAAGAACGATCTGTCGTTTATGTCTTTCTCTCGTTAAAACATTACTCCCGCGGATAAAAACAAAGAAGAAAAAAAAAAGAAAAAACTTAAAAACAGGCGCAATCGTAACACTCTATTTCGTACGCTTTAAGAAATTTATATAACAATGATTTTACACGTACTTTAAAATATCAAAGCTCAGTACAATTACTACAGATTCACAATAACGAGGTTGCAAGATCGAATGGTCACTTCCGCATTCTTTTCCCGAAAACCACACGTGTTCTATGAAACTCTCAAAAGCAGATGCACGTATATTTCTCACTATAATTCTTACGCTTTAGAAATTAATATACTGTAACAGTGATTTCACGTGCATTAAAGTTTTTTCAATTAAAAATCGATACATTCGCGTTCTCAAAATTCAATCTAAGCATTAATACAAATAAATGGAACGCACTTCCAACGCAAATTTTTTTACATTACTCAAATTATAACAAAAACGGAGTTTATTACTGCTTATAGCTATTAGTACAAATTATCCATGTTAGTAATGGGTACAGAAATTCTACTTTTATCAACTTATTAAGCGCCACACCCCTTATAAGCGGGTTGGCTGAGTCAAAGCATAATTACAAGATAAAATGGCGGCGTCCACCGACCTCAATTTCTTTTACTAATTGTCCCATTACTCACTGGATACAGATCACAAGTACTTAGCTTATTTTAAGGAGGTTGTCCTGGAGAGCTTCATGGCAGAAGGCAAGGAAGGAGAGGGTTCTCCTTCTTCTCTTCGCGTAAAATCGTCGAATCGCCGTCCTCTTGGTCGGATCCGGCAACTTATACCTCTTGTAATGGGCATTTTCACTCAATGCTCCGGTCACACTTCGGCTTACTAAGAAATATCTCAGAAATAGTTCCTTCAAAGTTTTATAACATTCTCTATTTGACCACTCGTCACTTCTCATCCGCAGACCCAAGTATTTCAGGAAGTCGGTCGCGGGAATTATGGACAGACATTCGCGGTCTTTTATATTTGCGCCGTCGAGGTATAAAAATGAATTCTTGACTCGAGGCGTCTTTACAACCAGGGCACAGGGTGGGGGCTTGGCCGGCTGCGTTCCCGGTGTCACCACGGGGTTCGGAGCGGCAGGCTGTTCGTCGATGTTTGAGGCGTCGGCGTCGGCCAAGTTCCTTCTCGACGGAGCGGCGTCGGCGCGTGCTTGTAGGCGCCGCACTTGCTCCTCCAGTTCGAGAATTCTCCGGTGTTTGGCCTCGTCACTCATTTCTTGAATTGGGAGATGTTGGGTTTCTGCTTTTGCCATTCTTATTTTCTTTTCTTTGCACTGGTTTCTTCTGATATGAGTCTCTTTGTATGTATTCTTTTTTTTTTTTTTTTTTTCCACACGTGAAGATCGTACCGCACTGCCACCACTGACGTATGAGTTTTGGACTTCCACTTGGACTCACACTTTGTAAGATGACTGGGTGATCTCACCGCTGGTCATCACTGACGTGGGGGTTATGGCTCTTCCACAGTATGCCGCCACTGACGTAGGGCTTTTATGATTATCCCCTTCTAATGACACCACTGCCGTAGGGCTTTTCCTCCTACGTAGATATGTTTATAATTATGGTAGCGTGGTTACAAGGCAATGAACATTTGTACCTGATGGGTACAAGGTAAGAATGGACACGCAGTGAATCCTTTACTTATATTTATTCTAGAGTACAACACATCCGACGCCTCAATGCCCCTGTGCCTCAAATGGCCCAATGGCCCCCACCCTATGACTATCACAGTCTATGATCTATTCGTGCCCCTGGCAAACTGCTAACTAAGTGTCTCTGCCCTGGGTGGCTCTTTAAATACCCCCAGGGGCAGGGCGTGGCTTAACATCC
>JAXCGZ010008288.1:27500-43660 GCA_037179515.1 Halocaridina rubra
TCTGTGTGAAGGTAAATTAGAAGTTTTTTTTTTTTTTTTTTTTTTTTTTTTGTGAGAGGGAGAACATAAAAATGAAGCCATCTCTGTCCCAAACCTCTCCCACCCATGGGTCGGGAGAAGGGGTAGTCATCAGAGGACTTAAACAGAGAATCAAGAAGTTAGAGGAAATGGTTATAAGCCTTGATGATAAAATTCGGAATATGGATGGAGAAATGAAAGAGAATGAAACACTCAGAGAACAAATAAGATCTTTGGAGGAAGCAAATAAAGCACAAGGGCAGGAGAGAAAGGAACTAGAAAAAAGAATAAAGAAGCTGGAAGGGGAAAAGAGTCAACTAGAATCTAGAATTTCTAAACAAGAAGATAAAAACAAACAGCTAAATGACAACCTAAAGGAATTAGATGTTAGTTCACTGCTATCTTCTGAGAGAGACGAGATTGCTGCTTGGAATGTTCAGATTAAGGAAAACATTGAACAGTTCAGAAAAGAGTTCCAGGAGCTGAATATGGAAAATGATGCCATGAAAACGTCCTTTGCTGATGCACTAAAGGGGAATGTGGCAGTAAAAGAGGCTGTAAAGGTGGTGGCACTGGAAAACATACAAACAGTTGACTATAAAGAGACAGTAATCGAAAAAATGAAAGACGTTGTGATGGAAAGGGCAAACCCACTCATCAGACAGGCACTTGATAAGGAGAAGACAGTGGTAATCTCAGGCATAAGTGAATCCCAGGAGCCAACATGGCAGGGGAGACTTGAAGAAAATAAAGCTAGGGTTGTAGACCTGATAAGAAAGCTTGGAGTAGTATGTGGTCCTGAGGATATTGTAAACATACACCAACTAGGTAAATATTCGAGGGAAGGAAAGCCGAGACCAACAAAAGTAACCTTTGAGAGAGGGGAGACATGTAGGGAAATATTGTTGAGAAAAAAAAGTCTAAAAGACCTTCAAGAATGCAAAGAAGTGTTCATTAGACGATACAGAACACAGGAAGAGATGGGAAAGATCAAAAACTTGTTGCAAGAGGCAAGAAGGTTAAATGATGAAAGAAATGAAGAAGAGAAGATAAATTTTCGTTACGGAATACTTCCAGACAAAGGGGAGATAAAGAAGATAATGACAGAAGATCAGGGGATGGGGCCTCATTAAGATTGTTATACACAAATGCTGATGGATTAGCTGGTAAGGCAGTAGAATTAAATGACAGGATTCACAACAGTAAGGCAGATATAGTAGCAATTACAGAGACTAAGTTGAGTGAGGACATAAACAGTGTCACAGCTTTTCCTAAGGGCTTCAGAATACTAAGGGTCGAAAGATCTGAGAGGACTGGTGGAGGGATAGCACTGCTCATAAGTGAGAGGATTCAAGTTGAAGAAATAAACTTGGCTATAGAAAGTGAGTTCAGGGAATTTCTTGTTGCTCGCATAAATACTGGGTCAGAGAGCATTATAATAACTGTTGTATACAACCCACCAAGGAACCAAAATAGGCTTGAAATTTATGAGGAAAGTCATATAGGTACGATTGAAGTCATAAACTCAGTTGTTAACATGGCGCGGGAGAAAAAATGTAGGATTTTGATTATGGGAGACTTTAATCATAAAGAGATAGATTGGATAAATCTTGACCCACACAGTGGTGAGGACTCCTTTGGGGCAAGATTCCTAGATTGCGTACAAGGGAATTTCCTACACCAACATGTAATGGAACCAACAAGAGCCAGGGGTGGGGATGAGCCATCACTACTTGATCTGGTGTTCACAGATAATGTGTTGGATATTGAAAATATTGAGTATGAACCACCAATTGGAAAGAGTGACCACTGTGTGTTGTTGATGGAGTATATCATTGAAGACATTCTTCCTGAGAGTAGAGGCACTGAGGACATGAGGAGGAACTATCAGAAAGGAGATTACATCAAAATGAATGAGCTTTTTGCAGTTATTGACTGGAGAACCTTATTTTACAACAAATCTGTACAAGAAATGTATGACATCTTTTGTGAGAAATATGGGAAGATAGTAGATTGCTGCATACCTGTCACCAAAGTAGGTGTAATTCATGCCAGAGAGAAATGGTTCGATAATGGGTGTAAAAGAGCTAAGGAGTGGAGAGACAAATGCTGGAAAAGGTATAGGAGGAGAAAAAACATAAATGCCTGGCAAACCTACAAAAGAGCAAGAAATGACTACCTAAGTAAAAGGAGAGAGGCAGAGAAAGATTATGAGAGGGACATCACCAGGAAGGCTAAAGAAAATCCCAAGCTTTTCCACAGCTTTATCAGAGGAAAACTGAAGGTAAAAGAACAGGTTCTAAGGCTAAAGAAAGCGGATGGAAGCATCACTGAGACGGACGAAGAGATCTGCAAAGAATTGAACAAGGAGTTTCAGTCAGTATTTACAGTAGAAAATACCCCACCCCCTCAGATTGCAGTGATAGAAGCTCAAGGGCCGGTATTAGAGAACATCAACCTTACAGCCACAGAGGTATGCAAAGCGCTGATGGATTTAGATGTTCATAAAGCTACAGGTCCTGATGACATATCCCCTCATGTGCTTAAAAAATGCGCAAACACAATATCAGTGGCACTAAGTATCATATTTAAGGAGTCATTGGAGTGTGAGGAGATTCCAAGATGCTGGAAACAAGCAAATGTGATACCTATCTTCAAAAAGGGAAGGAGGGATACGGCTCTGAACTATAGACCAGTTTCCTTGACCAGCATAGTTTGCAAAGTTATGGAGAAACTACTAAGGAAACATATCTCTCTTCACTTGGAATCCTTCAACTTTTTGTCAGTGAGGCAACATGGCTTCAGAGAAGGAAGATCAACAGTAACAAACTTATTAGAATTTTATGATGAGGTAAGCCGAATCTTACAGGAAAGAGAGGGCTGGGCAGATTGCATATTCCTAGACTTCCAGAAAGCGTTTGACACTGTTCCACATGGGAGACTTATTAAGAAGCTGCAATCAATGGCTAGAATAGGTGGAAATGTCTTGGAATGGATAAAAACTTACTTAGAAGGAAGGGAACAGAGGGTTAGAGTAAGACACTCAGTGTCTGAATGGAGAAGAGTTAGTAGTGGAGTCCCACAGGGTTCAGTTTTAGGGCCACTTTTGTTCCTTGTATATGTAAATGACCTACCAGAGTCTGTAAATTCATTCATGAATATGTTTGCAGATGATGCAAAGATTGTGAAGAAAGTAAAAAACGAGAACAATGGTAGAGAACTTCAGGAGGATCTAAATAATCTGCATGAGTGGTCAGAAAAGTGGCTAATGAAATTCAATACCTCAAAATGTAAGGTAATGAGAATGGGTACAAGTGCAAGAAGGCCCAAGCTTGACTACTCGGTGGCTGGAGTACAACTTCAAGAGACAGAAAATGAGAGAGATCTAGGAGTAAACATACTGGCAGATTTGTCTCCAGAAATACATATAAATGGCGTAGTAAGGGCAGCATATGCATTCTTATCAAATGTAAGGGTAGCCTTCAGGCACATGGACAAGGAAATGTTCAGAAATATTTATGTAACCTATGTGAGGCCAAAACTCGAATATGCAGCCCCCTTTTGGAATCCGCACTTGAAAAAGCACATAGCTAAGCTTGAAAAAGTTCAAAGACATGCCACGAAACTGGTGCCAGAAATACGCAATCTCGGTTATGATGAGAGGCTGAGGGAATTAGACTTGCCATCACTCGAAGCTAGAAGAGTAAGGGGGGATATGGTGACAGTCTTTAAATTCCTTCATGGTTATGATAGAGTGGATAGGGATCGATATTTCGATATGGCTGGCTCTAGAACTAGAGGTCATAGTTTGAAGCTTCGGAAGAAAACTTGTTTGCAGGATGTAAGGAAATACTTTTTCAGTGTAAGAGTAGTTGATAATTGGAATTCGCTAAGCGAGGAGGTAGTTAATGCTACCTCAATCCATAGTTTTAAGGACAGGTATGATAAGTATCACTAAGTCTAAAAATGGAACCGATCAAGAGACGGGAAGATACGAGCTTTGGGCTCTTTCCCGTAAACACAATTAGGTAATCACAATTAGGTAATCACATGTAAAAAAATATATATATATATATATATATATATATATATATATATATATATATATATATATATGTGTGTGTGTGTGTGTGTGTGTGTGTGTGTGTGTGTGTGTGTGTGTGTGATTACCTAATTGTGATTACCTAATTGTGTTTACGGGAAAGAGCCCAAAGCTCGTATCTTCCCGTCTCCTGATCGGTTCCATTTTTAGACTTAGTGATACTTATCATACCTGTCCTTAAAACTATGGATTGAGATAACATTAACTACCTCCTCGCTTAGCGAATTCCAATTATCAACTACTCTTACACTGAAAAAGTATTTCCTTACATCCTGCAAACAAGTTTTCTTCCGAAGCTTCAAACTATGACCTCTAGTTCTAGAGCCAGCCATATCGAAATATCGATCCCTATCCACTCTATCATAACCATGAAGGAATTTAAAGACTGTCACCATATCCCCCCTTACTCTTCTAGCTTCGAGTGATGGCAAGTCTAATTCCCTCAGCCTCTCATCATAACCGAGATTGCGTATTTCTGGCACCAGTTTCGTGGCATGTCTTTGAACTTTTTCAAGCTTAGCTATGTGCTTTTTCAAGTGCGGATTCCAAAAGGGGGCTGCATATTCGAGTTTTGGCCTCACATAGGTTACATAAATATTTCTGAACATTTCCTTGTCCATGTGCCTGAAGGCTACCCTTACATTTGATAGGAATGCAAATGCTGCCCTTACTACGCCATTTATATGTATTTCTGGAGACAAATCTGCCAGTATGTTTACTCCTAGATCTCTCTCATTTTCTGTCTCTTGAAGTTGTACTCCAGCCACCGAGTAGTCAAGCTTGGGCCTTCTTGCACTTGTACCCATTCTCATTACCTTACATTTTGAGGTACTGAATTTCATTAGCCATTTTTCTGACCACTCGTGCAGATTATTTAGATCCTCCTGAAGTTCTCTACCATTGTTCTCGTTTTTTACTTTCTTCACAATCTTTGCATCATCTGCAAACATATTCATGAATGAATTTACAGACTCTGGTAGGTCATTTACATATACAAGGAACAAAAGTGGCCCTAAAACTGAACCCTGTGGAACTCCACTACTAACTCTTCTCCATTCAGACACTGAGTGTCTTACTCTAACCCTCTGTTCCCTTCCTTCTAAGTAAGTTTTTATCCATTCCAAGACATTTCCACCTATTCTAGCCATTGATTGCAGCTTCCTAATAAGTCTCCCATGTGGAACAGTGTCAAACGCTTTCTAGAAGTCTAGGAATATGCAATCTGCCCAGTGTGTGTGTGTGTGTGTGTGTGTGTGTGTGTGGTGTGTGTGTGTGTGTGTGTGTGTGTGTGTGTGTGTGTGTGTGTGTGTGTGTGGTGTGTGTGTGTGTTTTAGTCCTCACAGTGTTTGTGAACATGTCATTGCATAGTAAGCTAAATACTGAATCGGTTTCCATCTTATGAAAGAATGTATATGTAATTAAATTTAAGGAAAAAAATAATGCAAAGAAAAATTCACGACTAATCCACGCGGGTATAACGGACTTTTGTAACTAGGTGAAGGGAATAGACAGTTCTATGATCCAAATCAAATACATTTATTGAGCTTGACCTTTGGGCAAGTGGGGTTGCACTTGAAAGCAAAGCAAATCGGTTGGTTTCTTTACATAAAATCTAGTGATGAATATTGCTGAGCTAAGACCTTTTTTTATTGTTTTTTTTTCATTTGATGCCAAATAGGTTCCACTCACACAATGAAAGATTTATAAAATCATGTTAAATATCTTTTGTCCTGGACTATTGCTGGAGTTTCACTCGATGTTATGTCCCTTTCCTAATATTTACACATAAATTTCCATAATTGAGTTCTTTAAAAATAACTTATCTATCATTAGAATACACTAATAATGATTAGGATAATGTAAATATAAGTACAGATATAAGACGAAGAGTAAACTCTATTGGTTAAAGAATGATGTCACAGCAAATGCTATTGGCTAGAGAATGATGACGGCAAATGTCACACCAAATGCTATTGGCTAGAGAAAGATGAAGGCAAATGTCACACCAAATGCTATTGACTAGAGAATGATGAAGGTAAATGTCACACCAAATGCTATTGGCTAGAGAATGATGAAGGCAAATGTCACACCAAATGCTATTGGCTAGAGAATGATGAAGGCAAATGTCACACCAAATGCTATTGGCTAGAGAATGACGAAGGCAAATGTCACACCAATTGCTATTGGCTAGAGAATGATGAAGGCAAATGTCACACCAAATGCTATTGGCTAGAGAATGATGAAGGCAAATGTCACACCAAATGCTATTGGCTAGAGAATGATGAAGGCAAATGTCACACCAAATGCTATTGGCTAGAGAATGACGAAGGCAAATGTCACACCAACTGCTATTGGCTAGAGAATGATGAAGGCAAATGTCACACCAAATGCTACTGGCTAGAGAATGATGAAGGCAAATGTCACACCAAATGCTACTGGCTAGAGAATGATGAAGGCAAATGTCACACCAAATGCTATTGGCTAGAGAATGATGAAGACAAATGTCACACCAAATGCTATTGGCTAGAAAATGATGAAGGCAAATGTCACACCAAATGCTATTGGCTAGAGAATGATGAAGGCAAATGTCACACCAAATGCTATTGGCTAGAGAATGAAGAAGGCAAATGTCCCACCATATGCTGGTTCTCCAGCAAGCATATTCAATTCGCTGTTATATTTCTTTTAGTGTATATATATTCGAAGTGCAGATATACCTGAAAGCAAATATACGATGAATTACCATCATTTTCATCAGGTGTTTATAATTTATGGAGCATGCACAATGCATTTAAGTCGCTTACAAAGGGCGTAACCCACCATTCTCTCTCTCTCTCTCTCTCTCTCTCTCTCTCTCTCTCTCTCTCTCTCTCTCTCTCTCTCTCTCTCTCTCTCTCTCTCTCTCTCTCTCTCTCTCTCTCTCTCTCTCTCTCTCTCTCTCGGTCTCGACCAGTAAAAAAAAATAATATTTGTAAGAGAGAAAGGAAAATCTAATTCCTACTTTTATTTTTATTTTTATATTAGACACAAGTATTGAGCAAGGAAACTTATTTGCTTTAGTTGGTCTATTTTAAATGTAAACAATATTAAAATGTATGCATAGTATATTAACGTTTGTACACCAGCTACATAAATTTCAAATATATTTTCTAATCGTAAACATGACACCATGTCATTTGGTTATCAGAAAAAAAAACTCACGAATTAGATATTTTATATTAGTTCATTTTAAAAGCAGTTCAAATTACACTGGATGTGAATTATGATAATAAGTGACCATTTGAATCACAATATATTATGTATAAAGAAATTTTGCCATTACACTCTTCACCAGAAACAAATGTTGAAGACTTGAAAGGCATGAAAGAAGAGCAAGATATATTCCTTAGCACGGTGTCTCATCTCTTATCATTATGTACAAATTGATTCTCATTAATATTCTTTTCAGCGTTATTAAATGCTTAGGACTTTCAAAAGTAATAAATACGCAGAATGTAAAAAGTGAAAAAAAAAATACATACAATCACCTAAATTGGCACATGGCTTTAACCCTTATATTTAAAGCGTAAGGGAGCGAGTTGAACATAAAGGAGTTATTGATATTAAAACAAATCATCCATGAAAATCTCGTAGTTTGCAGTTATATATATACATATATATATATATATATATATATATATATATATATATATATATATATATATATATATATATATATATATATATATATATATATATACACACACACACACTCACACACATAATGACACCGTGGTTTAATAATGCACTAATATGCAAGAATAATATATTAAGCATCAGGGGAATGGAACTTGCATTGCTGACTACTTGTTCATGCAAAACCGTCATACTGCTTATGTTACTACAACAGATGTAAATGAGTAACAAGTACTTGCAAATGCTTTCCCTTTATCCCAATACCAAGCTGTTGCAGTTGCGTGTGGCTTTTTATGCAAGTCGCACGTGGCACATGGGACGTGTCTCGCCACTTTTGTGTGAAAGGTTTCATATATTTCATGGTGTTCGTTTTCAAAAGGCGTGCCACGTGGCATGCCACGTGCCACTCTGGTGTGAAAGAGGCCTTATTTTTATGGTCAATATATTTGTGCATGTAGGTATTATATATACGCGAATGCATGCACACTTATAAATACTGTACTCCTTGCATAATACTCGCTTAGAAGAATTTTGAACTTTCTTTTTTTAAATTATTTAATTACTTTTTTCCTTTTTTGCTCAAAAGAATTCGGGTTCATGGGAGATAAAAGAATGAGAGAGATGGAAGGTCAAAAACTTACTGACATTTATTGACGGCTTTCATAACTTGGGTAAGATAAGACATAAAAATATCCTCTGGTAATGTGAGCAGTTTGTGTCCACAGCTGCAGTGATATGGAAGCTGTGTTATCAGGAAATACAGGAACGGCTTTATATTATTGATTTTTGTTGGCTTAACCCTTGCATGGTAAGTGGTAGCTCAGTGGTAGAGTGCGCAATTTGGGGACTGAAGAATCTGACGTTCATATGTTTGATCTTATCGTGGGGTTTTAGGAAAGGCATCCAGCCTTAACCCCCAGCTCCAACCTATCTGAGATCACCCCCATTCGTATAAGGACTAATTGTGACCAAAAAAAAAAAAACCTTGCATGCAAATCCTTTGCTAAACATGAGAGCAGACTCTCATTTTAGTATACAATTAAACTTCTTTTCTGTTCTCACAGGAAATCTGACTGAATATGTACGATAAACTTTTTCCTGAATAATCATAAACATAAATTTCTACGTCAAAAGTAAGATAATAATGTCTGTCTTTCAAATATGATTGTAATTTTTGTTAATCCTGTCAGATATGACAAGGAAAATGGACGAAAAGATTTTTGTTTTTAATATCATCGTCTTTGGATTTTCGAGACACATTTTGGGAACAGAAACTGGCTTTTGGCCCCATTAAGAGATCAAAATGTAAATAATAATGTCTATCTTTCAAATCATAGGCTATGCTTCGTGAAAACCCTGTTTGACATAACATGGAAAATTTGCATGGTCTGAGGTTAGCAAGGGTATGCACTCAGGGTAACAATTACATCTGCCAAAACAAGTCCTTCGCAAGAAGGCAACCGCCCTAGCCCTTGGTAGAAAAGGGAGTTCGTGACGTAAAACCGGAACAATAAGAGCTTCAAATTCCATCGTCTGGATGCAATTGGGAAGAAAAGAACGCTTCGCCTCACCAATGGCTGGCAATCTCACTATTCAAGAGAGGTAACAGGCGAATAACAGAAATATGAAATACATATACAGAAGCCTTTGCCCAAAGGCCCGATTTCTTAAACAGTGTAAACCTAAGATACCATATTGTTAGTTAGCTAGACACACACAAATGGATTTCATAAACTTATCTGAGGCGGTTCTGTGTGGCTAGGATCCCAGATAGGATCCTAGGACCGATTTCTTAAACAGTGTAAACCTAGGATGCCATATTGTTAGTTAGCTAGACACACACAAATGGATTTCATAAATGCATCTGATGCGGTTTTGTGTATGGCTAGGATCCCTTGCGGGATCCTAGGCCCGATTTCTTAAACAGTGTAAACCTAGGATATCATATTGTTAGTTAGCTAGACACACAAATGGATTTCATAAACGTATTTGACGCTGTTCTGTGTATGGCTAGGATCTCATGTGGGATCCTAGGCCCGATTTCATAAACAGTGTAAACCTAGGATACCATATTGTTAGTTAGCTAGACACACACAATGGGTTTCATAAACGCATCTGACTCGGTTCGGTGTATGGCTAGGATCCCCCCGGGGGGGGATCCTGCGTTTATGAAATCCATCCGTGTGTGTCTGGCTAACTAACAATATGGTATCCTGGGTTTACACTGTTTATGAAATCGGGTCAATGACTCATTTACTTATATCTTATCAAGAGGCTATTTCGAATTAATATAATGGACTGGTTTTTACAAGCCAATGGTAGAAAACTGCTTATGTTGTATATAATAGCAGCAGATTACCTATTTCAGCAATTCCGTTCATACAATCTATTGAGCAGTTTACTTCCTGTATACTGCTTACTCACCTTTTGCATTTTTCCGAGTTTTTTTTAGTTTTAAGTTCTGTAGTGAATATATTTGTTGCATCATTTATTGCTTTGTGTCATGATATCCCAATTTTTCCCACTCTCCCCACTTACACATACACACACACACACATGCATACATACAGACACAAATACACACACACATACATGCATAAATACATACATACGTACACACACACATACACACACACACACACACACACACAAACACAAAATGTTAGGGTTCAGCTGGTACAGTGCACTTTATTTCAGTTGTGAGAAGAGAATCTCTTTTTCGCATACAGGTATGTCATTATTTATATTCATATTTGTTCCCTTTATCTAATATACCATTATTATACAAGTTGTATTCGCACTGCATTTCTGTATTAAATCTCGGATTTTTACAATTACAGCATATTCAGCGGGATTAATACTGCAATGTTAAGCTAGGCGAGAATTATGTGCCTCCGAGGAGGCCTTTCCACTAATCCTGCTTACATATTAAAACACACACACACACACACACACACACACACACACACACACACACACACACACACACACACACACACACACACACACACACACACACACAAATCATAGGCGTACAAGGGAATTTCCTACACCAACATGTAATGGAACCAACAAGAGCCAGGGGTGGGGATGAGCCATCACTACTTGATCTAGTGTTCACAGATAATGTGTTGGATATTGAAAATATTGAGTATGAACCACCAATTGGAAAGAGTGACCACTGTGTGTTGTTGATGGAGTATATCATTGAAGACATTCTTCCTGAGAGTAGAGGCACTGAGGACATGAGGAGGAACTATCCGAAAGGAGATTACATCAAAATGAATGAGCTTTTTGCAGTTATTGACTGGAGAACCTTATTTTACAACAAATCTGTACAAGAAATGTATGACATCTTTTGTGAGAAATATGGGAAGATAGTAGATTGCTGCATACCTGTCACCAAAGTAGGTGTAATTCATGCCAGAGAGAAATGGTTCGATAATGGGTGTAAAAGAGCTAAGGAGTGGAGAGACAAATGCTGGAAAAGGTATAGGAGGAGAAAAAACATAAATGCCTGGCAAACCTACAAAAGAGCAAGAAATGACTACCTAAGTAAAAGGAGAGAGGCAGAGAGAGATTATGAGAGGGACATCACCAGGAAGGCTAAAGAAAATCCCAAGCTTTTCCACAGCTTTATCAGAGGAAAACTGAAGGTAAAAGAACAGGTTTTAAGGCTAAAGAGAGCGGATGGAAGCATCACTGAGACGGACGAAGAGATCTGCAAAGAATTGAACAAGGAGTTTCAGTCAGTATTTACAGTAGAAAATACCCCACCCCCTCAGATTGCAGTGATAGAAGCTCAAGGGCCTGTATTAGAGAACATCAACCTTACAGCCACAGAGGTATGCAAAGCGCTGATGGATTTAGATGTTCATAAAGCTACAGGTCCTGATGACATATCCCCTCATGTGCTTAAAAAATGCGCAAACACAATATCAGTGGCACTAAGTATCATATTTAAGGAGTCACTGGAGTCGGGGGAGATTCCAAGATGCTGGAAACAAGCAAATGTGATACCTATCTTCAAAAAGGGAAGGAGGGATACGGCTCTGAACTATAGACCAGTTTCCTTGACCAGCATAGTTTGCAAAGTTATGGAGAAACTACTAAGGAAACATATCTCTCTTCACTTGGAATCCTTCAACTTTTTGTCAGTGAGGCAACATGGCTTCAGAGAAGGAAGATCAACAGTAACAAACTTATTAGAATTTTATGATGAGGTAAGCCAAATCTTACAGGAAAGAGAGGGCTGGGCAGATTGCATATTCCTAGACTTCCAGAAAGCGTTTGACACTGTTCCACAGGGGAGACTTATTAGGAAGCTGCAATCAATGGCTAGAATAGGTGGAAATGTCTTGGAATGGATAAAAACTTACCTAGAAGGAAGGGAACAGAGGGTTAGAGTAAGACACTCAGTGTCTGAATTGAGAAGAGTTAGTAGTGGAGTTCCACAGGGTTCAGTTTTAGGGCCACTTTTGTTCCTTGTATATGTAAATGACCTACCAGAGTGTGTAAATTAATTCATGAATATGTTTGCAGATGATGCAAAGATTGTGAAGAAAGTAAAAAAACGAGAACAATGGTAGAGAACTTCAGGAGGATCTAAATAATCTGCATGAGTGGTCAGAAAGGTGGCTAATGAAATTCAATACCTCAAAATGTAAGGTAATGAGAATGGGTACAAGTGCAAGAAGGCCCAAGCTTGACTACTCGGTGGCTGGAGTACAACTTCAAGAGACAGAAAATGAGAGAGATCTAGGAGTAAACATACTGGCAGATTTGTCTCCAGAAATACATATAAATGGCGTAGTAAGGGCAGCATATGCATTCTTATCAAATGTAAGGATAGCCTTCAGGCACATGGACAAGGAAATGTTCAGAAATATTTATGTAACCTATGTGAGGCCAAAACTGGAATATGCAGCCCCCTTTTGGAATCCGCACTTGAAAAAGCACATAGCTAAGCTTGAAAAAGTTCAAAGACATGCCACGAAACTGGTGCCAGAAATACGCAATCTCGGTTATGATGAGAGGCTGAGGGAATTAGACTTGCCATCACTCGAAGCTAGAAGAGTAAGGGGGGATATGGTGACAGTCTTTAAATTCCTTCATGGTTATGATAGAGTGGATAGGGATCGATATTTCGATATGGCTGGCTCTAGAACTAGAGGTCATAGTTTGAAGCTTCGTGAGAAAACTTGTTTGCAGGATGTAAGGAAATACTTTTTCAGTGTAAGACTAGTTGATAATTGGAATTCGCTAAGCGAGGAGGTAGTTAATGCTATGTCAATCCATAGTTTTAAGGACAGGTACGATAAGTATGACTAAGTCTAAAATGGAACCGATCAGGAGACGGGAAGATACGAGCTTTGGGCTCTTTCCCGTAAACACAATTAGGTAATCACACACACACACACACACACACACACACACACAGGTAATCACACCGCGCGTTCAGTGACACACGGAACTGCTACTCTTAAATTTTTAATTGTTTCGAGTGACTAAGTGCTTAGTGGAAAACTTTACCATAATTTCCCTAAATCTGAAATCCTGCAGAGTATTGTGAGTACAAAACTTATATTTGTTGTATGACGAGACTGTCCAAAATATTAAAGAAAAAAAAATTGAGAAAATTTTTCGTGAGGGGAGAGAGAAGCTGCCGTCCAGTTCTGCCTTGAAGGAAATTTAAAAGAGTTGCCAGAGGTGAAGCAATCACATCACATTACCTTATTTTTTGTGTAAACTGGGGAAAGCTCTTAAGCCGTTTACCTGATCCTGTGGTTCCATATATTGTTAAAATCAGTATCCTTCCCATTTTTATTAACTTGTTAGTTAGTTTGATACACGAAAAAATTGAATAAGTAAAAAAAAAAAATATCCACCTGTCAACAGTACTGAGTTAAGTTGCCAAGTAGTACAGCTGTCTTATTTTCTTCATTTTTTTTTTTTGCTTTTCTTTTAGCTTTCTCTTTTACTATTTTGTTTTTATTTTGTATATATATTGAGTTAAATGTAAAGTCTAATCTTGTGATAACATACCTTGGTTAGCAAGTGAGTTTATCAGTTAGGAAGAATATATAGCAGAAACAGGTGGGTGCCACCTCAGACACAGATTCGAATTTTTCCTTCAGGTTTGACTTTTGTTTTGTTGCATTTTTTTCTTTTTCTTTTTATCCTTAAATTACCATGGTCAAGTTTTTAAGTTAAAATGTGTGTTACCAGAAAAGAGATAAACTGAGTCACTAAATAGCACTTATATGGAGATATAAAAATTCGGTGTGAAGCTTAATTAAAAGTTTTTTTCTTTTTTTTTCTCTTTCTCGTCTTCTTTGTATATTCTGTGAGAGGGAGAACATAAAAATGACGCCATCTCTGTCCCAAACCTCTCCCATCCATGGGTCGGTAGGAGGGGTAGCCATCAGGAGACTCAAACAGAAAATCAAGAATTTAGAGGAAATGGTTATAAGCCTTGATGATAAAATTCAGAATATGGATGGAGAAATGAAAGAGAATGAAACACTCAGAGAGCAAATAAGATCTTTGGAGGAAGCAAATAAAGCACAAGGGCAGGAGAGAAAGGAACTAGAAAAAAGAATAAAGAAGCTGGAAGGGGAAAAGAGTCAACTAGAATCTAGAATTTCTAAACAAGAAGATAAAAACAAACAGCTGAATGACAACCTAAAGGAATTAGATGTTAGTTCACTGCTCTCTTCTGAGAGAGACGAGATTGCTGCTTGGAATGTCCAGATTAAGGAAAACATTGAACAGTTCAGAAAAGAGTTCCAGGAGCTGAATATGGAAAATGATGCCATGAAAACTTCCTTTGCTAATGCACTAAAGGGGAATGTGGCAGTAAAAGAGGCTGTAAAGGTGGTGGCACTGGAAAACATACAAACAGTTGACTATAAAGAGACAGTAATCGAAAAAATGAAAGACGTTGTGATGGAAAGGGCAAACCCACTCATCAGACAGGCACTTGATAAGGAGAAGACAGTGGTAATCTCAGGCATAAGCGAGTCCCAGGAGCCAACATGGCAGGGGAGACTTGAAGAAAATAAAGCTAGGGTTGTAGACCTGATAAGAAAGCTTGGAGTAGTATGTGGTCCTGAGGATATTGTAAACATACACCAACTAGGTAAATATTCGAGGGAAGAAAAGCCGAGACCAACAAAAGTAACCTTTGAGAGAGGGGAAACATGTAGGGAAATATTGTTGAGAAAAAAAAGTCTAAAAGACCTTCAAGAATTCAAAGAAGTGTTCATTAGACAATACAGAACACAGGAAGAGATGTGAAAGATCAAAAACTTGTTGCAAGAGGCAAGAAAGTTAAATGATGAAAGAAATGAAGAAGAGAAGAAAAATTTTCATTACAGAGTTCTTCCAGACAAAGGGGAGATAAAGAAGATAATGACAGAAGATCAGGGGATGGGGCCTCATTAAGATTGTTATACACAAATGCTGATGGATTAGCTGGTAAGGCAGTAGAATTAAAAGATAGGATTCACAACAGTAAGGCAGATATAATAGTAATTACAGAGACTAAGTTGAGTAAGGACATAAACAGTGTCAGAGTTTTTCCTAAGGGTTTCAGAATACTAAGGGTTGAAAGATCTGAGAGGACTGGTGGAGGGATAGCACTGCTCATAAGTGAAAGGATTCAAGTCGAAGAAATAAACTTGGCTATAGAAAGTGAGTTCAGGGAATTTCTTGTTGCTCGCATAAATACTGGGTCAGAGAGCATTATAATAACTGTTGTATACAACCCACCAAGGAACCAAAATAGGCTTGAAGTTTATGAGGAAAGTCATATAGGTACTATTGAAGTCATAAACTCAGTTGTTAACATGGCATGGGAAAAAAAATGTAGGATTTTGATTATGGGAGACTTTAATCATAAAGAGATAGATTGGATAAATCTTGACCCACACAGTGGTGAGGACTCATTTGGGGCAAGATTCCTAGATTGCGTACAAGGGAATTTCCTACACCAACATGTAATGGAACCAACAAGGGCCAGGGGTGGGGATGAGCCATCACTACTTAATCTAGTGTTCACAGATAATGTGTTGGATATTGAAAAAATTGAGTATGAACCACCAATTGGAAAGAGTGACCATTGTGTGTTGTTGATGGAGTATATCATTGAAGATATTCTTCCTGAGAGTAGAGGCACTGAGGACATGAGGAGGAACTATCGGAAAGGAGATTACATCAAAATGAATGAGCTTTTTGCAGTTATTGACTGGAGAACCTTATTTTACAACAAATCTGTACAAGAAATGTATGACATCTTTTGTGAGAAATATGGGAAGATAGTAGATTGCTGCATACCTGTCACCAAAGTTGGTGTAATTCATGC
>JAXCGZ010008289.1:0-22500 GCA_037179515.1 Halocaridina rubra
GAGAGAGAGAGAGAGAGAGAGAGAGAGAGAGAGAGAGAGAGAGAGAGAGAGAGAGAGAGAGAGAGAGAGAGAGAGAGAGAGAGAGAAATATGACTGATTTAAATCCCTTGAGGAAGGGAATAGGAAAAAATTATACATTCCTTTTTAAAGATTAAGGAAATGACCATCCAGTTTAAAATATCAGACGACAAGGACTAGACTTAGACATGGGAGCCACGTGCCTATCCGTAGTTTTTTAAAAATACATATTTTTTATATAAATCATAAATTATTTTTCAAAAACTTGGGGCAAACCTGGCTACTTTTCAGGGAGCACCAGTGTGCCTGGGTGCACCGGTTAAGAAACACTGCTATAAAGTGATGACTTCAGGTAAAAATCGATCTCTAATGGGATAATTTAGTGTCAACCTTAAAGGTCTGTATTCGTTACATCTATAACTTCTACAACAGCATATTTTTGTTTTCAGGAAAGATGCTGCATTGCACTGGGCAGCAAGGTAGCTGACACCAGACACAAAGGAATTGAGTAAGCAGGGTCTCAAATTATCTTGCTCACCTCTTCTCTCAGTTGTTTTCTGGGAGAGAGAGAGAGAGAGAGAAAAAAGTGCGATACTTCATCTATTTCACAACATACATGGAAAAAGAACTAGAATTGTCTTTTAATTTAGCTCTATTAAATGTAATCATCATTGTTAAAGCTTTCAGAGGATCTACTTATGTCATATGACCTGGATAAAAGCAGTGCAAAAAATTTCATTACAAATCAGTTCCAGGCATATGACAAGAGCAATAATGTGATGTGCACTGCCAACTTATTTTTATAGGTAATAATTCACAAAATGAACACCAGTAAAAGATTACATAAAATAAAGGGGTAGAAAAGAATATAAAAGCAGAGGATCCTTGGCTTCCAAAATAGCTTTCTGCATTTTATACTGTAGAGGAGATAGAACTTGGGGCCCTCATATTACTTGTAATTCATAAGAGGCAACTAAATGGGATGTCTAAGGGATAATAGAGAAAAAATTATAGTTTGTACCCCCTACATGTCGCAAAAATCAACTAAATTGGTTAGGGGAGCAAGGAAATGGTATTCCCCCATAATATTAGTTTTCTCTTGAGGTAAAGATGGGCAGAGTATGCTGAAATAGCTTCATCAGTTTTTTGCTTTAGTTTGAGCCGATCTTTTGTTTTAGGAAAAAATAGCATCATGTTTGAAAGAAAATAAAATACAATTCTCATAAAACCAAAAATAAGGAGAGAAAAGAAAATACTTTTCAAACAATTCATGTTAGAAGCAATGAAACCAAGTAAGAAATCACAAATACATTACAGGAACTGAATAAAGTCCATGGAAACTCACATGTGGCTGGGTGAGCATTGCTGCAATAAGAGGCTTAATACCTATGGTAGACGTTTGGTTCATTAAATCAGCGACTTGCTGTACCACTCCAGAGATAGAGACCATTTCAATGATCGGAAAAGCTTTCAAAATGCAAGATAAAAGCCATACAGCCACACTCAACAACTTTAACTGCAACAGATTATCTGTGGATGGAAAAAATAGTCAATTTTTTTATCAAGGCTACGGCATATATAATAGAATGTGTTGAATGAACACTTTTTTGGGGTAAATTCAACACTGAATACTAGCTTGTAACTACAAAATGATAATATTCAAATCAAGCTGAAGGCCAGGGAATCTGTACTTTTATATGATGTGATAATGATTATGCAAAGCGTTTTTTTATTCCCTCCATACAAGGAACTAATTTGGTGATAAAAAAAAAAAAAAAGCCAGATATGTGCTATAACTAATATATGTAATTTATCTGAGGGGTCTCAAAGGTGGAGGTTCATGGAATAAACTTTGGTCTACCAATACCAAAGGTCCTAAGTTGATTAGCCCTGGCAGGGATGTGGAAATGATAGTAAAGGTATCTAACATCTGGCACATGCCAACTCAACAGAAATGGATATACATATGAAACAGGAATTATGCCACTGATGAAAAATAACAATTATGAGCTACAGAATGACATTCAGCATACATTTCTATGTTCTAAAGCTCAGCAAATGAAAAAAGAATTTTCAGATATTAAAAAACATGACTAACCTGGATCCTCCCTGCACAGCAAAAAATTATCCTTCAGGAGAGACAAATAGACTTTCCATGTTGCAATAACATTTGTGTGTCGCAGACAATTGAAACTCTTCATTATGGCAAACATAAACCTAAAACACAAATAACTTTAACAAAATAAAATCTAAGTACAGTACTTTATAATTTAAGGATGAGATCACTGTCTTTTTCCGGAGCTAAGAACTATTGATATAAATGCAGCTCTTGGTTTACAACATAATCATTACATACTAGAGAATGCATAGCTTTATTTTGTTTCTGCCCTAAACTAAATAAATTAATGCCTTTGAGATATTTATAGCCTATTCTTTCACACAAGGCTTATCAATACTAAGATGACTGGTAAAGAAATAATGCCTACAATTTACAAATGAATGACACATAATGAGCACTTCACGTCTAGTTTAGTAGACTTCATAGTATTTAGGAAAAGCTAAGCAAGTGAATCATGAAAACACTGGAAACAGGAAGGAACAAGGAGTTTACATGAAGAGATTGTCATATAAATGAAAAGTATGCAGGGTTGAAAGAACTGACTTGAGAGATATATCAAAACAGCACCAGTTACCACTCAGTTTGAAGCACTCTTAGGAATGAATCTGCAAAAAGGCAATACAGAATAAAAGAAAAGTACTGCGAGAGAAAAACTTACTTGGGTGGAAATAATAGATTGCCATCATAGATATGATGTGATTCAGGGATAACCGAACATCTGGCCACCAACTTCGGATGTTTCATGAGGCAATGCATGATGGCCATAAGCATGTTAGGGATTTCTCCCAATTGATTATAGGCTTGCAACACATCACACATCAGGTTGTCGGCTGCAGTATACAGAGCGCTATCTCTTTCTATAGCACTGTCAGACACACCATCCACTTTATCACAATAGTTTGTTTTTGTGCATTTGTAAACTATTTTAATGAAATTATTCAATATTAAATACATCATCTTTTTGGGATTTAACTGTAAGAGAATCTGCAAAGATATACAACTTGAAGCTGTCTCTAGGTTACTGTTTATAATGGAAACAGCTAGATTTTGCAGCCAACTTGATGCAGCAATATTATCCAATTTGGTTTCATAAGTTATATGATTATCCTTTACAGCTGAGAGCAACATTAAAAGCAGCTTCTCTCTCTTCACTGCGTCACAGTTCGACGGTATTATGCATTTACAAGCGAGGTTGTTGACGTTCAATTTCAATATAGACGAGCCTTTCACAGAAATGCCAATCATAAAAGATAATACTACCAGCATTTTATATGACAGGTTATGGTGATTCTTATAGCTCAAAGAGAATGATAAGAAAAATTCACGAAGAAAATATTCTGAAACTTCGGTTTCCTCTTCATTTATAAGGGCAATGATTGCATCAAACACCATACTGACATCATTAGAAACGACAAATTTTGTTTCTTCTGAGAGAAATGAAGTTAAAAGGTCCTCATACATGCCTGCCAGATCTTCATGAAACATGTTTATTTTCAAAAGAGAATTTAATTTTATAAGCATCAGCTTTGCAGGATCACTCTTATTGGTCTTTAATGCAACATTTAGTCTAGCAACAGGCAATAACATACGACCCACAAAAGACATCAATGTACTTCTTTCTTCCACATTGTATTTCAAGTATGAGTGAAATTCACTTGTCAGATTTGATATAACCATTATATCTTCTTCACTTTGGTGATCTTTAACTACCCATTCTATCAAGGCTCCCAAAAGATCAAGGCAGTCATTTGGTCTGCGAGCAATAATAGGTGTTATATGCTTGTTCTTTAAAAGTATCTGAGCTATTCTTAATGCTCTGCACTGCCAAACTTCATTCTCACCCTCTACATTACTCTTGATAATGTTCGACAAGGTCTGTAAATGGAGAAGCACGATATAAATCACATGAAAGCTAAAAGACAATATAAGGATGGCATTAAACTCTTTCATATATTAATTGGAGGGTTACAACAATAAGCAACATGTAGTGGGAAAATATATTATCTTGGCATTTACTTATTTTATAGCAAGCAGAAATTCAGGGAGGGAATCAAAGCAAGCCCATTGCTTCCATACTCAATTTAGTTACCTCATATTACATTCATGATAATAAAATCCCCTAAAAATATCAGTGAAATAATAAGGAATGAGCCAACAGCATTTGCAAATCAATCATTTTTGTATTTTGAGGTACCCTCAGAATGCATTACTATACAGGGGGTCCTCGGTTTACACTGTCCTCGAGATACAATGTTTTGTGGTTACTACACATATCTCATAAAGTATTTAGCTTCTCTTTTGATAATTTTAGGCCTGTATTATGTCTTCCAGGCGTAAAGCAGATTTTTGTGATGGCAATGCTTTGAAGAAGAAAAAAGCCATCACCATGGAAGTGAAATTAGAGATATTAAAATGCATGGAAAAGGGACAAACTTTACTACTGCATTAGCATGTTTGATTATTTAGGTGTGTTCCAACTTACACTGAATTTCGGGTTACATCGCATTCTAGGAATGGAACTCTTGACTTAAGTTGAGGACCCCCTGTGTACAGTACACATCAGTATATACTGTGAATTAAAGAAAACTATCTCAATCAACAAGCTCCAGCATATCATGCACTATATAGTTTGGGTTAGACACATTTTACAACGTTACATCAAATTCTTAAAAAAAAGGAACAAACAATTCAAATTTTCAAAGAACTATGAAATTACAGTACCTCTATAAAAGATGAGGTGAGAGGACACATCCATCCTTCTTGGCAAAGTAAATGAAATCTTGCAGAATTTAATATATCCTCAAGAGTCTTCGACACTGCTTCAAATTCCTCTGAAGTTTGTTGTAAAGGCTGAAAAAAATATTAGCTTACATTGTAAGAGTGCTTATTAATGAATTTCATGTCTTTGGACTGAATATTCACTTACTTTTATCTATCTATCTATCTACCTTGGCTGTTTTCCCCTTTAATTGGGGGGTAGCCAACATCAAAAAAAGAAAACAATAAGGGGATTACTTTGCTCTATGGGCAATGACGAGGGAGCTAGCGACCATTCAGATGGAACTGCTGGAGTGCCACAGCCCATCCTCCCGGCTCTTCCACAACCTGTGTGGCTTCACAACTGCCAACTCCTCCTACTGCCCCTACCACAGGGCTACCTCTGTACGATGCAGCCCCGTGGTAACAGCAGATGCACATCAGAGCTGCGTTACAATCGCTCGCCACTCATTCCTATTCCTAGCACGCTCACTTGCTTCCCTCACACCCATCCTCCCATCATTCTAGGCTTTCCTTACTCCATCCATCCACCCAAACCTAGGACTCCCTCTAGAATTTCTCCCATCAACTCTCGCATTCATCACCTTTTTCAACAGTCTTTCATCTTCCATCCTTTCCACATGGCCAAACCATCTCAGAACATTCATATCTACTCTGCCTGTAATTTCTCTCCTCACACCCGTTCTTGCTCTCACCACGTAATTCCTAACCCTATCCAACCGAGATACACCAGTCATACTCCTCAGGCATTTCATCTCAAACACATTTAGATTCCGTCTCTCACTTACTTTCATACCCCATAACTCTGATCCATACATCACAGTTGGCACAACTACTTTCTCATACAAAACTTTCTTAACATTCATTCCCAACCCTCTATTCTTCATCACTCCTTTCAACGCACCCAACACTTTACATCCTTCATTCACTCTGTGACAAACATCTGCTTCCACTCCACCTTTTGCAGCTATAACCGAGCCTAAATACTTAAACTGATCAACTTCCTCAAGTGTCTCTCCATTCAACATAATATTCAATCCAGCACCATCCTCATTTCTTGTACACCTCATGACCTTACTCTTTCCCACATTCACTCCCAACTTCCTTCTCTCACACACCATTCCAAATTCTGACACTAACTAACACAGCTTCTCTGGATCTGCCACAACCACAGTATCATCTGCAAACAGCAACTGATTCAGATCCCACTTGTTATCATCCCCATCTACCATTCTCAAACCTCGACCACGCACTCGCTCATTCGCCTCTCTTACGACTCCACCAATATACAAATTGAACAGCCATGGTGACATCACACATCCCTGTCTCAGTCCCACACTCACTGGGAACCACTCACTCACTTCATTCCCTACCCTATCACAAGCTATACTGCCCTCATACGAACTCTTCACTGCATGCAACAATTTACCATTAATTCCATATAATCTCAAAACATTCCACATTGCTTCTCTATCAACTCTATCATACGCTTTCTCCAGATCCAAAAATGCAAAATACACATCCTTACCCTTTGATAAATATTTCTCACATAACTACCTAACTATAAAAATCTGATCTATACAACCTCTACCTCTCCTAAAACCAGTCTGCACTTCCGCAATCACATTTTCTGTCTTATCCCTAATCCTATTAACCAGTATCATACCATACACTTTTCCTACCACACTCAACAAACTTTACCCCTAAAATTACTGCATTCATACACATCTCCCTTACCTTTGTGTAGGGGCACTATGCAAGCAATCACCCATTCCACTGGCACCAATGACAACATAAAGCATATATGAAACACTTTCACTAGCCATTCCAATGCAGTCACATCCCCTTCTTTCAACATCTCCGCTCTCACACCATCCATTCCAGGTGCTTTACCTGCTTTCGCGTCATACAATGCCCTTTTCACCTCCTCTCTTGTAATCTCTCTCTCATTTTCACTTCCCATTACTGGCACCTGAACACCCCCCACTGCCACTATAGCTGCCTCTCTATCTTCCTCAACATTCAGCAAGCACTCAAAATATTCTGCCCATCTTTTCCTTGCATCGTTCCCTCTTAACATCTGTCCATTCACATCTTTCACTGTCTCTTCCATCCTTGATCCACCCTTCCTTACTCTCTTCACTTCTTTCCAAAACTTCTTTTTATTCTCCTCATATGACCTACTACAATCCTGTCCCCACCTAACATTTGCCAATCTCTTCTCTTCCTCTACCTTCCACTTGGTTTCCACATTTTTCTCCCTATATCTTTCATACTTCTCCCTACTTTTACACTGCAGCCATTCCTCAAAAGCCCTCTTTTCTCTTCCACCTTCATTTTCACCCCATCATTCCACCACTCGCTGCCCCTCCATATGCCACCTCCAACAAACCTCTTTCCCCACACATCACTTGCATTTCCCACAAAACATTCTTTCATCAACCCCCATTCCTCCTCTAACTTCCCAACTTCTCTTTCTTTCACCCAGTCATATGCCACTTTCAACCTGTCCTGATATTCCTGTCTCTTCTCTGTCTTTTTCAACTCTTCCACCTTCATCATTTCCCTTCTACATCCCCCCACTCTATTTCCCCACTCTTTTGCTACTACCACTTTTGCTTCAACCAAAAATTGATCAGACATCCCAGCAGCCACACCCCTAAATGCATGCACATCTTTCACTCTACCAATCATGCTCTTTGATACCAACATATAATCTGTTTATTGACTGTCTTTTTTTTGTCTGTCATTTTCCTTTGTGTGACATTACCTCATCTCTGCCTTGCCCTTTACCTTTTTCTTTTCCTTTGTCTTGGTATTTTCTCGTGCCCGGGCCTTTATTGATGAGGGCAGTTTCTGCCTGTCCCGGTGTCACACTCATAGGAAAAAAAAATCCATCAATGCTCTTTCTTTCACTTCCATTTGCCACTCTCATCCATGTATACATATTTCTTAGCTTCTTGAAAAAACTATTACCTATCACCAACTCTTGCTCCACACACATATCTAACAGTCTCTCACCACTCTCATTCATACCTGGTACCCCATACTTTCCTACAACACCTTCTACCTCTCCATCACCCACTCTGGCATTCAAGTCACCCAACACAACTACATAGTTCCTTCTACTCAGACCATCCACACATCTAGTTAACTCATTCCAGAATTCATCCCGCACTTCCTCACTTCTCTCATATCCTGGCCCATACGCACTAACAAAAGCTCAACATTCCCTACCTATCCTAGCCCTCACCCACATCAGCCTAGATGACACTTCTTTCCATTCCACTACCTTATTTACCATTCATCCACACAGTAATAATGCCACATCTTCTCTTGCTCTCCCCCTTTCAACCCCAGACACCCTGCCTGTCACATCACCAAATGCCACTTCTCCTTTTTCTTTCATCTTCGTCTCACACAATGCCAATACATCCATCCTCCTCCTACCAAACATACATCCAATCTCACATCTTTTGCTCTCTATCGTACTACAACCACGCACATTTAGACACCCCAAACTAGAGGTTGGGGAGAAGTTATTCTCCCCTCTACTCCCCTTCTTCTTTGACGTCTCGCAGTAGGTTAATACAAGAGGGGATTCCTAGTCCCCTCATCCCGTCCACTTATAGTCACCTCTTACGACACGCACGGAATACGTTGGGGCTATTTTTTAATGCTGTGCCCGCCAACAGTTTTACGTCATGGAGTCTCTTCTTCTACTAAAGGCTAGGACTGCCTTCTAGCGAAGGACGTTGGTATTGGCAAGTGTGACCCCTAACCTTTCTAACCTCAGACTATGGCAGGAGGCAAATCCTCGGCCAGATCAGGTATTACCACTGGGAAAAGGTGGCCATATATTAATACAAAGTTTACTGGCAATTTATTCTTTTCTTCTCACATATTTTTATATAAAACCTCCACATAAATTTCACACTGACCAATCTACGTTATCTTAAGATATAGCTACCTTGAGTAACTTTGCACCTTCTCCCATCGATGGTTCATCTCTAATCCATGAGTAACATCTGCTTTTGAGGTTAATGAATGACTTTAAAATAATAATAATAATAATAATAATAATAATAATAATAATAATAATAATAATAATTATAATAATAATAATAATAACAATAATAATAATAAAGTCCATACCTTTGTAGTTAGAGCATCTGTCAACCACAAAAAAACAATATCCTCCTTCTGTGTAGTAGGAACTGGTAATGGTGACAAAAAAGCTCTTTCCCCCACCTGTAGACGAGTGAGTAGCGGATCTGAACCACGCAAGTGATGATTTATATCTGGAAAATAAAATTATCACTGATAACAAAGTTTAAATTATTGGTATAGATTCTCGAACTTAACACTGGTCCTGATTTGTTCATATATATATATATATATATATATATATATATATATATATATATATATATATATATATATATATATATATATATATATACACCTAGTTCTCAGAATAACACCTAGATAGGTTCTCAGAAGTGTCGGGTAATGGAAAATCGCGTGAAAAAACGAGTCATTTTCCATAGGAAACAATGATAAGGGCATAGATACGTTCCAAACCTTACATAGACACACCATGCCAAAGATACAAGATAGGTAAAAACATATTTTATTACTACATAGCAAAGCAGAAAGCCCTGTATCTATTTTTAAGAGTATACAAAAGATATTCATATTCACTTTACAGCTAGAAATTAACATATATTACTGTACTGTACTCTATTATGCAATGCCTAAATCTACCATATGACATATTAAAAGAACTTAATCTACATTCTCTAGAGAGGCGCAGAGTTGGGGAGGGTATGACTGAGGTGTGTAAATGGTTTAAAGGGATAAACAAAGGTGATATTAATAAAGTTTAAAAAATTCATGATCAAACCAGAACTCGTAATGGGTAATGGATTTAAGCTTGATAAATTTAGGTTCAGAAGGGAAATTGGTGAAAATTGGCTTGGTAATACCATAGAGTATTCTTAGTAGGATAATAAATGCCAATACCTTAGACACCTTCAAATGTATATTAGATAGACATATGACAGAGGTAGGGTGGGTGTATATATAATGTATAATGATGATGATCTTTTGTCATAAGGCATATTAAAGATGCCTATAACTTCACAAGCCATTTCAGACATGCCTAAATGTGGCAGTGACGCCACGATGCCCCACAGACCGCAATGAGAAACTATAAAGCATCAGTTAGAGACCGGGTCTTGCCAGGAACAAACGTGACACAGCACAGCTTAACTAGCCTCCCCCTTGGGGGCGGGAATTTGGAATTATTCGTGACAGGAACTGTAGTAATGGGAGCTCTGAGTACATATATGTAAGCTAGAAATAAATACATATAATGAAGCAGCTGATCTATATTCACCAACCACACTACCATAATTATAACTTGTGTGAAATAGTAATTCCACGACATTGGTGTCATCAGTGGAATAACCACACGACAAACTGGTGATAACTAGTGGGATAGTCATACGACATAATTGGTGAACTGCTCGGGATCAATCCACGCCGATACTTCAAAGACGAGAAAGAAGAATTAAAAATACAAAAGAAAAAATATATAGCATCTATGGAAGATAAGTTCAAGTGGGGAAACTTCTAGATGCTTACAAGCAGTGAGAGAGTGCCGCCGAGAAAGTCAGAGCTCCCCCTTCACCTACAGTATCATATTACGAGATCGAGCCACTCTCCCCCGCCTCCGTATTGGCAAGGCCCCCCCCAGCAGTAAAAGTACAACGAGCACATTCATGGACGCCACCGTCACAGTGAGCCCAAGTGTGACCAGGGTTTTGAGAGAAAAAGCCCCTTACAAGAAGTATAAGTTGCCGAATCCGACCAAGAAGATGGCGATTCGTCGATTTTACTCGAGAGATGGAGAATTTGGCGGGAACCTCCCGCGCCCAGAAGAAAGAAGAACCCCCTCCTCCATTGCCTTCTGCCATGAAGTTCTTCAGGACCACCTACTTAAACTAGCTAAGTACTTGTGATCTGTATCCAGGGAGTAATGGGACAATTATTATAAGAAATTGAGGTCGGTGGACGCCGCCATTTTATCTTGTAGTTATGCTTTGACTCAGCCAACCCGCCTATAAGGGGTGTGGTTCATAATAAGTTAATAAAAGTAGAATTTCTGTACCCATTAATAACATGGATAATTTGTACTAATAGCTATAAGCAGTAATGAACTTCACTAGTTTTATTATTTGAATAATAGAACGAGTAATTGCGTTTGAAGTGTGTTCCATTTATTTGTATTAATGCCTAAATTGAATTTTAAGAAAGCTAATGTATTGATTTTAATTGAAAAATTTAATGAAAGTGAAGTCACTATTACAGTATATTAATTTCTTAAGCGTAAGAATTATAGTGAGAAGTATACTTGAATCCGCTTTTAAGGTTTTTCTTTTAACCACGTGTGATTTCCAAGAATGGAATGCGGAAATGACCAATCGATCTTACAACCTCGTTATTATAAATATATAGTAATTGTACTGATCTTTGATATTCAAAGTACGTGTAAAATCATTTTTATATTAATTTCTTAAAGCGTAAGAAATCGAGTGATAAGATCCTTGCACCTGTTTTCAAGGTTCTTTCTTTTTTGTTTCTTGTTTCTTTTCTCCGTGGGAGTAATATTTTAGCGAAAGGAAGACATAAATGACAGATCATTCTTTTAATGTTGTTTTGATGGGGAATTGATATTATGATACGTGTGTGGCATTTCTTTTTGAAGAATAAGAAATTTTTGTGATATTATTTAGAGATGAGTTTTTTTTAATTTCGCGCTATGCAGGCGAACGTAACAGTAAATTCGAGTGAATCTGTGCTGTGCTGGAATAAGGGAGGTTTTTCAGTGTCACCCTAACGTAGCTTCAAGGGAGTAGAATGTTTGTTTGTTTGTCTGTTAGACTGGGACCTAGGACTGGTGAGGCAGTCATGTGACCACGCGGCCCAAACGAGATTCCACCTTTACACTCCTTCAGAGTGGTAGGGGAAGGGAAACCAACGTTGTAAATAGAAGGGAATGCAAGTTTGAAAGTGATGCAGCGAGTGAAGCAGAGAATGAGTATGAATGACTGGAGGTATAATGGGGGGTTGCTCTAGGGGGTGAAATAGCGGGAAGCACCGTTAGGAAGCATGATTGGGAATCTGCGAGGGTAGTTCCCCTGCTCCGCCGGGTCTATGTGCATGCCATATCCGAGTATATTTATGGGAGGTGATGCGCTGTTGCAATATCTATTGAGGGATATTATTGAGAAAATTATCCTCCACTTGCCTAGATATGGTTGAGATGCCAAGTTTGTTTCATTTTTGTTTCGTCCCCTACTCCGCCAATGAGATTATTATTCGATTTCCAAGAATTCCAAGATCGATATTACGTGATAAAGGACGTGAATCTATGAATGATTCTTTATTTTTTTGCTAGCTGCAGTATATACATTATTTGTCCGAAGAGATATGTTAGATATATGAAATAAACTTTGAAGGTTTTAGCCATGATAATGTTTATCAAAATTATTTCAGCTTGGTCATAAAGAAAGAGTGTGAGCTGACACGAAATGACAACAAGAATGTTACATGGCCGTTCCCCGTATTTGAGAGAGCAGAAGCTGATGCAGAAGCCAAAGGAACAGGGGAGAAAACAGCGCCCACATGCGCACCCCCTGTAAAAGCTAGTCAGCCGCAGCCCTGAAGGCAAACCTCGGGCAGTATAAGAGCAGAAAAAAATAAAGTAATAAAAGGGAGGGTAATAATGAAAGTACCCAACAGTGCGTAAGTATGAGCAAACAGACTGACATTTATATGTCGAACTTCTCCCAGTTCTGGAGGTAATTCTGTTGTATAGTAATTCAAATAAGTCAATTCGAGATAGTAGAAGAATATATATATTCTCTGTTTTAATTGTTCATGTACAACTCCTTACGAGATTTTGAAACTTAAGCAAAATGCATTCTTTACTGTTGCGAATGAACTATACTTTTTGTTTTTATTATTGCATACACAGAGACAGGCTTTTTATATTTTTTCAGATACCCGTTTTTGTTATATAGTTTTTTGTGTGAAGAAAAATCTTTTAAAATCTTAATCCCTTTGATATATTATAATTAAAGATTTTTGAAAAAGATTATCTAGGGATAATTATTATTAATCACTATCATTGTCATGAATTTATAATTACATTTGAGCTAATTAAGATAATTGAGATTATTAGAGATTATATGTTGAGTTTGAAATTTAATAAATTAATGATACTTAAGTCCTTTTAAGATGTTTGTTAAGAAAAAGATATTTGTACTTTTGTTGATAGTAGTAGAGATATTGTCACATACGATTGTAATATTTTGCTTCAATTTTATCAGAGATATGTTGCCTTATAGCAAGAAAAAAGATTGTCATTATAGACAAAGAAGTGTATGCTATTTCAGTAAAGTCCTTTGCAATATTACACAGAAAGGAATGGATATATGCTTCGATGTTTCTGCAGTTGTACACTAAGTTCTTTTGCTTTTGTTTTTTTGTTAATTGGGGAATAAGAATAGCCCTCTGACAATAAACGTGAAACTCTATCAATAGTCATTGCTCACGTTTGTTCACTTTCATTTGTTTATTTATTCTTTTATTATGTAGAGATACTCCGCGATCATTTATTTTTTATTTCAGTGCATGTAAAAGAAGGAAGCCCGTCTCACCTGCCCATGTGGGTGGATACCGCAACGTATTTCACGGTCGCCCAGTCAACCTCTCTCTCTCTCTCTCTCTCAATGCACAATCACTTTTGGGTAATTTCGACAATATTGCACTAATGATCAGAGAAAATAACGTGGATATAATGTATGTTTGTGAAACTTGGCTCCTATCTAATATGCAGTCTGGTTTTGTTGCTATACCTGAGTATTCTTTTTATCGATTTGATGGCGGTAGGGGTGGGGGTGTGGGGGTGTATGTAAGAAATCATCTAACGGTCTCCCTATTAAAGACCCCTGAAGTCGAGCGACCTCCTCATCTCGAAGACATTTGGTTGACTGTTCAGAGTAGGAAATTCCCTTCATTCATCCTGGGATGTGTATATAGACACCCTCATGCACTCAACGACACCTTTGATTACATCTCCGAGGTATTTTGGTCTGTCTGTTTGAGGAGCAAACCTCTCATTATTATAGGCGACTTCAATGATAATCTCCTTCCTAATAATAAAATGGGGAAATTAATTAAATCCCTCCACTTAAATCAGCTTGTGAATAAAGCAACCCGTATCACCGCTAATTCCTCCAGCCTAATTGATCTTATAATTACCAATACACCTAGTTTTATAGTTCACCACGATGTCTTACCTTGTCCTGTAGGAGACCACGAGCTTCTAATAGCTACAGTTAATGTCAGGAAGGAAAAGAGACCGCCAATTGTTAAAACTTTCCGATCTCTTGAGAATTATTCTCAAAATTGTTTCTGCGACACTCTTCTTAATGAATATAACATTTTAAATTCAATACTAACTACAGATTGTGTAAATTATCAAGTTTCTACTTTTACTGATGTTTTTACGAGATGTTTAAATGAATGTGCCCCTCTTACAACCAAAGTCATGACACGCCCTCCTGCCCCGTGGATTGACTCTCAGTTAAAAGAGCAAATGAAAAGGAGAGATGACCTCCTAAGGCAATTTAAATCTGATAGACAAAACTCCGAGATGGAAAGAGCCTATAGAAGAGAAAGAAACCTTACTAAAACAATGTTGTCCGAAAAGAAGAAAAATCATTTCTGGGAAGAATTTTCCAAGTATAGGGGAAATATCAAAGGAACTTGGAATGTTATAAAAAGAATAATTCCTGCAAATAAGGAAATCTTAGAAAATTCTGACCTTCTCAGTGATAATATGGAAAAGCGAGTGAATGATTTTAATAAGTATTTTGCTGAAATAGGTAAGTCCACATATGAAAAGTCCCAAGATAATAATGACTTGATTATTAATCAACCACATAATTGCCAGCCTCCAGCTGAAAGAAATATTATCAATAATTTTAGACCGCACCCAATCGATTTAGTCACACTTATTCTTATCATAAAGAACCTCAAACCAACAAACTCTTGTGGTTCCGATGGGATACAACTTCGCTTCCTAATTGACTCATTGCCAGTTACAGTATTTTTCATTTTAGTCATTGTTAATACATCCATTGTTACAGGCATTTATCCTAACCTCTGGAAGCATCCCTATATCATCCCCGTTTTTAAGAGTGGAGATACTAATAATGTTGAAAATTATAGGCCAATCTCTCTTCTCAGCATTCTGTCTAAAATACTTGAGAAGGTAGTTGCCACCCAGTTAATAAATTTCCTTGAATCAAATTGTCTATTATGTGAAGAACAACACGGTTTTCGGCCTAAACTTTCGACCGAGACGGCCCTACTTAAAATTACTGATAAAATTTATAGTAATATTGAAAATAAGAAAATATCACTTTTATTATTGTTAGATTTGTCTAAAGCATTTGACAGTGTACACCATCAAACTCTAATGAGAAAACTTTCCAAAGTTCATGTTGACTCATTTTGGTTCGAAAATTATCTGAAAGATCGAATTCAATCAGTTCGAATGGGCTCGACTCTCTCTTCTTCTTTAGATATCAGATTTGGCGTTCCTCAGGGTTCAAATTTGGGTCCTCTGCTTTTCCTAATATATGTTAATGATTTACCTCAATTTATAAGAGATTGCCTACTTGTTATGTATGCTGATGACACCCAGATTATGCTTACTGGTGACATTGATAGAATTCCTGAAATCTTAAAAAGGGCTGAAGATATATTAAACTGTGCCAAAAGTTATTTTAACAGTAATGGTCTTTTACTGAACGAAAATAAAACTAAATTTGTTATTTTTGGATCAAATCAATACCTGTCCCGCATTCCTGAGAACATCAGTATAAATTTCAACAATGTTTCACTCTTCCCATCTAACAAGGTTAAAAATCTAGGAGTTATTATGGACAGTACCATGACATTTAATTTTCATATCGATGAACTACATAAAAAAGTGAACGGGACCATTATTTACTTGAACAGAGTCTATGAAAGATTCGAGCCTGATTGTAGTACAAACATTGATTTTAAGTATTCTCAACTACTGTCTGAGTGTTTGGGGTTCCACGACTAAGACCCAGATGTTACGAGTGAAAAGGCTCCAGAATTTTGCTGCAAGAGTTGCCATAGGGGGGGTGCATAAATATGATCACGTGACTCCCCTCTTTGAGAGATTGGGTTGGCTAAGGATGGACATGAAGTTCATATATAATATCTGTCTTTTAGTTTTTAAAATAAATCATGGAATATTACCGGAATGGCTCTTCTCATTGCCAACAGTTAATCAAGTGCGTATCAATAACGTCAACACCAGATATCAGAATTCTTTTTACGTGCCCAGAACTTCCACTGATATTGGGGCAAGAGCCTTAAATGTAATGGGCCCGAGACTTTGGAACTCTTTACCCGCAAACTTAAGAAGCTGCCAAACATTACCCTCACTTAAATCTCATCTTTTAAATCACCTACTTAATAAGTGATTTTAGTCTCATTATTATCCTCCCATTGGGTAGACGAAGTGTACGTATGCTTATTTTAATGTGTAAATATTTTGATTTTGTGCTTTGCAAATTTCATTTGTTTTATTTTGACATTTTACATTGTAATTTGTAATTAGATTAATTATCATGTAATAGCCATTTTTTATGGAATAAAGTTTTTGACTTTGACTTTGACTTTGACTCTCTCTCTCTCTCTCTCTCTCTCTCTCTACTCTGAGACTGACATGTGCTCCTTCTGATGCTACGAGAATGTTGCCATCATTGATTCTTTTTTTTTTTTTTCCAGCAAATCTAGGCAATAATTGTGCCTACATTTTATTTCAGTTGATAAATTGTTGCATGCTGTTATTGCATAAATACTGATAATACATCGGTAGTACCGGCTTTTGCATAAATATTTGTGCCACATATCGCAACTGTTTAGAGAGTAGATAGAACTCCCATTGACAAATTGGGGAACCCGAAAGTTGCCGTTTATGCGATATATATATATATATATATATATATATATATATATATATATATATATATATATATATATATATATATATATATATATATATATATATATATATATATATATATGTATTATGACAGCAGGAATTTGAATTAGTAAAAGAGACTGTGTTAGAATGAGCATTACTATGAAATATAAGTATAGAACTCTGTTCTTACTTCGGGATGCCAGTCTTCACTGTATACAGTGTTCCCCCGGTTATTCGCGTTTCTTGGTTCGCGTTCTCACTGTATCGCAGTTTTTTTAGGGAAAAAAAATTATTATTCTATTTCATGGGTATATGCAAAACTATTAAAATATTAAAAAAAAAAATTCTCAGTATTTTCCTTTTTTTTTTCTTGAAAAAAACATTTCATTATCTAATCGATAAAAAAAAATTGTTTCCCAGCCTACGAATAATAAAACAGTAAAAAATAGTAAAAAACATAACTTTAGATAGATAGATAGATATGTTTACTGACCACCTCTTTTGAAAATTACAGTATTATCTTTACAAAAGAATATTTGGTCCAAATTACAATGAATAAAAACAATAGATTTTGTACAATCATCAAATAAGTAAATGAATTTTAAATTAATATACAATGTACTAATAACTGAATGATATATGTACGTACAGAATAACTCACAGTATTGCATCATGAGAAATAGTGTTCGATAGCGTACAATGTATTGGGGTCGCAGCTACGTGAGCTAGCATATTAATTTATATTTCCAGTAGTTTCATGATTTTATTGATAAAAAAACGTATTTATTAGCCTAAGAATAATAAAACAGCAAAAAATAGTAAAAAAACATATATACTAACAGTATTGCAACATGTAAAATACGATACTGCTATCAGCGTTTTGGACAAAGACTCGTTCAGTCTAACTCACGTGTGCGCCATTCACGTTGTGCTTATTAAACGTTTTGCTTGTGTTCGATAGCGTACAATGTATTGGGGTCGCAGCTACGTGAGCTAGCATATATATTTATATTTCCAGTAGTTTCATGATTTTATTGATAAAAAAAGCGTATTTCTTAGCCTAAGAATAATAAAACACTAAAAAAGAGTAAAAAACATAAATACTAACAGTATTGCACATGTAAAATACGATACCGCTATCAGCGTTTCGGACTAAGGCTTCCACCATCTTCCATTGTCTCGCCTCACTCGTGTGCGCCATTCACGTTGTGCTTATTATTATTAATATATTTTGCTTGTGATTTTTTTACTCGCATATTTTAGCCTTTGCAATGCCTCCCAAGCATCCTTCATCTTCTAAGGCTTCTTGTAGTGAGCCTAAGTGGCAAAGGAAAATGTTAACCATTGTAGATAAAGTGAAACTCTTAGATATGTTGAAAGAAGGAAAAAAGTTTGTGGATGTCGGTCGCTATTTTACGTAAACGTAAAAATTATTGTAAAATACTGTACCTATTTATGTCAAGTCATCATCACCTCATTCACGGTAAGTTTTCCTATCATTTTCATAAAAAATTATGTTGCTTGCTGTTATCTATAATGTAAAGGGAGTTTTTTAACAGTACAGGGAGGGTTTATACAGTATAAACGTAAAAAATACATTAAAATATCTATGTACATATAGGCTGATCCTACTCCGCGGATTTCCTGGTTCGCCCCAGGTCCCGGAACCGAACTACCGCAATAAGGGAGGTAACACTGTATATATTGCTATTTCTGATTTAGTATTTTTATTTCATTTTTTTATTATTTTTATTATGATCATGATTATTAGTAATGTTATTATAATATTGACTGTTATTGTTGCTATCTCTTAATGGCCTTTTGCTAATTATTATTGTTGCAATGCAATCAGCAGTAACCTGATGATTTGTATCTTTTATCTGAATTCATGCTTGATATTATTGTAGTCACTGCTAATAAGAACATTTCTTTAGTGGCTTTTCTCAGTATTTAATGATTGTACTCTTTGATGTCTATAGTAATGTTATGTATCAATTTCTCAGCTAAGTCCTAAGTATCTTGGAATAATAATCTAATGGTGTAGACACATACCTTCCATCACCACCCTATTTCCAGGAAGCCCTGACCTGCAAGGTCTAAAAGCCTTTAGATTTTGTTCTCTCTCAAACAAGTCCCTGTTGCCCATTGAATAGAGATTGCAAGCACTTGCAGTTGCAGAGGAGGCGAAGTGTAGCCTCAGATTACCGACATATGGCCATTGTTGGTACCCCGAAGTCATAGGGAACCTTTTTGCAACTGTATTAGTGACATAGGTTCAAATTTTCATCCCAAGGTCTGCTTCGAAGGTACGTGTGTATTGCAGTACAGAAGAGAAAGTCGCTGTGATGTTGCAGGTCTCCTACAGTGGTGGTCTTAGTCAAGACGGGCCCGCAGGTAGGACGAAAAAGCCAGGCTGGAGGGATTCGAAAGATGCATCGATCGCTTCCTTTTTGTCTTGCCAGTCTTAGGAGGAAGAGAATTTGTGGTAGTGTATGAACCTGGGCCTGCAGTGAAGACGGCGGGGGAGTGAAAAGGAGAGGACAAAAGGAAACCTTTGTATAACGCCTAGCAAGCATTTCATGAGCAAGGGAGAGGAAACAGAAGTCTTTTAAAACATCTTAATAACACCTTAGAAGCCACGTAAACGAATTGATGGGATCCAAACATAAAGAAAGAATCCCCATACATGTCTTAACTTTAGTGAAGAGAGAAAGGAAGGGTATGGAAAATCCCTTATTGGGGATATAACGATGTTCCCCCACGTATTAGAACTGAAAAAATGGGAAAGAAAATGTCCCCACCGTCTTTAACCCCTGTGCGAAAAGACAATTTATATTTTTTTATGTTTTTGCTAGATTTAAGATAATTTTAAGCAAAAACTCAGAGTCTCCCTTAGATATAAGTTTTTTTTAGAATAAGTGCCACTGATAAATTGTACAATTTGCACAAATCATACTAAGTTGTTTTCTGCCTAAATAATATCATTGTTTCACTTAGATATTATCATTGTTTTGCTTTAGCATTATCATTGTTTGAATATGTTTTATATTATGTTCATTAAGTTCTCATATCAGTTTGTCCTTGAATAGTAATTGCATATTGTAATTGTGAATGTTTTTAACTTTTCACTCCATAACAAATGTTTTGTTTTAAAAGTATTTTCATACATCATGTCCAAATGTATTGTGTACTGTTTGATTAATGAAATAGCTTTATTAGCCTTGTTCTTAAGTGATTTTGCCAATGCTTTCTAGCTATATGTTGCAATTAAGAATGCGTAAGTTTGATTTTGTGATTTTGATTACAATGCTTATGATAAGCATTCTGGTTTTTGCATAGTAATTTCAGTATTACTGTAATCTGTTTAGATAATTGTATGAGATTGTAATAGTTTCATAAGTCAGTTTCTTAGATAGCTCTGCCCCGTTTTTGTAAAATAATGATAGTTAAAAAATTTTAAGGCTCTCATAGAAGTATTGATGTTTCAGTCTGTAATACGAGGTATTTCAGTTTGGTGGTGGGCAGTGTCGTAAGGCATATTAAAGATGCTTAAAACTTCACAAGGCATTTCAGACATGCCTAAATGTGGCAGTGACGCCACGATGCCCCACAGACCGCCATGAGAAACTATAAAGCGTCAGTTAGAGACCGGGCCTTGCCAGGAGCAGACATGACGCAGCACAGCTTAGCTAGCCTCCCCCTTGGGGGCGGGAATTTGGAATTATTCGTGACAGGAACTGTAGTAATGGGAGCTCTGAGTACATATATGTAAGCTAGAAATAAATACATATAAAGAAGCAGCTGATCTATATTCACCAACCACGCTACCATAATTATAACTTGTGTGAATAGTAATTCCACGACACTGGTGTCATCAAGTGGAATTACCCCACGACAAACTGGTGACATGCGGTGGAATAGTAACCCACAATACGTCACTTTTCTTATCGTAATCCTCTTTGTACTCGTGGAAGAATCGCCCGTAGGTGCTTATTTACTTTAATTTTTTTTTTTTTTTTTTTTGGGGGGGGGGGCGTTATTCGCGAAATTCTAATTTTTTACTATTATTTTTTGGGCGCATTATTGCAATTTCGCGGATAAAAAAATCGCGCATAAAAGGAACAAGGTGTGTATATATACAGTGTTCCCTCCCTTATCGCGATAGTTCGGTTCCGGGACCCGGTGCGAACCAGGAAAACCGCGAAGTAGGATCAGCCTTTTAATTATTATTATTATTATTATTATTATTATTTTTTTATTATTAAGATGATTATGACACCAGGACAGGCCAAAAATTATAAAATAAAGCGGCCTTTATCAGGCTGTAAAGAGAAACAGAGATGGAAAGTGTAATGACCAGTCAGATGTGAAGGGATTATAAAAGATGTGTAATGAATATCCAGCTCTCTGCTGGGTTTACTATACCTCTGCATTACCTTCATGATGTCTATTCTAAAAATTCTCCTTAGATCTTATTATTATTATTATTATTATTATTGGCAACAATAATTTTCCTTTGATGATGATTGGGGAGATTATAATTATTATTATTATCATCTATTATTATTATTATTATTATTATTATTATTATTATTATCATTATTATTATTATTATTATTATCATTATTATTATTACTATCATTATTACTACGAATTCATAATTAAACCATTATTTTTACTATAAATAATGTAGTTTTGGTTGAATGAACAAGAGTTACTTATAGATTCTCTCTCTCTCTCTCAATGTCTGACGCCTTGGCGCAATAAATTAATAAAATAAAATAAATAATCTCTCTCTCTCTCTCTCTCTAACATTCTATTCTACCCAACCCCCCACACTATTTTGTCCCAGCTAACTAGGGAGGGGCACTGTACACAGTTATTAAAAGTAAATAAACCAACAGATGTACAAACAATGATGAGCCCTTAATAATAATAATAATGATGATGATGATGATAATCTCCAAAATCATCATCAAAGGAAAATTATTGTTGCCAATGATAATAATAAAAATAATAATAATAATAATAATAATAATAATAATAAGACCTAAGCAGAATTATCCAGCTGAGAACTGGATATTCATTACACATCTTTTATAAGCCCGTCACATCTGACAGGTCATTACATTCTCCATCTCTGTTTCTCTTTACAACCTGATAAAGTCTGTTTTATTTTATAATTTTTTGGCCCATCCTGGTGTCACAATAATCTTTATTTTTTTTTTTAAACCACGATACAGTGAGAACGCAAACCAAGAAACGCAAATAACCGGGGAACACTGTATGTATATATATATATATATATATATATATATATATATATATATATATATATATATATATATATATATATATATATATATATATATATATATATATATATATATATATATATATATAAGTATGTATGTATGTATGTATGTATGTATGTATGTATGTATGTATGTATGTATGCATGGAGGCATGCATGCATACATAC
>JAXCGZ010008289.1:27500-43617 GCA_037179515.1 Halocaridina rubra
CTTCAAACTACTCTTATTCTGTGCTTTCCCCTCTTGGTAAATTCTATGATCTCAGTCTCATCCATTTTCGCTCCCCCACCTCCAAGCCCTCCTACTCAGCGCCGCCTTTGGCACTTTGAGAGTACCCAACATGAAAATTTGCTTAACATTCTCTTTGACTTCCCATGGGATGACTACTGCTTTCGGTCCCGCAACCCTGATCAGGTAGCTCTAATGTTGCTGAGATCATGATCGCTAGAATGGAAGCGTACATCCCCTCTTCTACAAAAACTTTCTCTCCCCCTAAACCTTGGTGTGACCGTGCCTGCTCCATGGCTATCCAGGCTAGGAATTAGGCTCACCGATCTTACCTAGCCTCTCCCTCCGATTTAACTCGCTCTGCTTTTATTATAGCTAGGAATCGCTGTACTGCTCAGATTCGAAGATCTAAGGCTTCCTTTATAAGAAGTAAAGTTGATGACCTTAACTCCTCTCCCACTGACAAATGCTTCTGGTCCTTAGCCAAAACCTCTCCAAAAACTTCTGTAACTCAAGCCTTCCCCCTCTCATTCATTCTGATGGTTCTAAAGCTTGCTCTCCCACTGAAAAAGCCACTCTCTTAGGCTCTCATTTTTCTGCCACCTCTTCTATCAACGATTCCAGTGCGCCTGTTCCTCAGTCTTTACCCCTCTCTAACCCTATGCCCTCCCTTATCCTTTCTTCACACAAGTTCATGAGGTTCTTCGCTTGCTAAAGACGAACAAGGCATCTGGTCCCGATGGTATCCCTGCAAGGTTCCTTAAGGAGTTTGCAGATGAACTGGCTCCCGTGCTTTACCGTCTTTTTCGCCTCATTTTGTCAACCAGTATCTATCCTTCATCTTGGAACCATGCTCTAGTTCAACCTGTTCCTAAGAAGGGTGACCGCTCTATTCCCTCTAACTACCGACCTATTGCTAAAGTTTTTGAAACTTTGCTCAATTCTCACTTCTTGAAACGTCTTGAATCTAACTCATTTGTCTCCGATCACCAGTACGGCTTCCACAAGGCAAGATCCACTGGTGATCTATTGTCCTATCTTACTCATGTATGGTCATCTTCTCTGAGGAACTATGGGGAATCCTTTGTCATCGCCCTTGATATCTCTAAGGCTTTTGACAGAGTTTGGCACAAGGCTCTGTTGGCCAAACTCTCTGCCTATGGCTTTACCCCTTCTTTCTGTTCTCTGATTTCCAGTTTTCTTACTGACCGTTCTATATCTGTAGTTGTTGATGGCGCGACATCTAGCCCTTTCTCTGTTACCAGTGGTGTTCCACAGGGCTTTGTTCTTTCACCTACTCTGTTCCTTCTCTTCATCAATGATCTACAATCCCCATCTTCCTCTCTTCTTCATGCCTTTGCTGATAATTCTACCCTTCACTTTTCCTCTGCCTTTTCTTCACAAGCTTCATCTGTTACTCGTAATCAATCTCGTATCACTCTTTCTTCTACTCTTAACTCCGATTTGCAGAGAGTATCTGAGTGGGGCACTCAAAATTTAGTTAAATTCAGTGCCTCCAAGACACAGTTTCTGGCTATCTCTTTATCTTCTTCTCCTCCTGATAATCCTATAGTCTTCGAAACTAATGAAATTTACCCTCTTACCTCTATCAACACATTAGGAATCCATAGAGCCTCCAACCTGTCTTGGAGGAATCACATAATCCAAATTTCTAAATCTTCATCCAAAAAATTGGGGGTTTTATTTCGTTTTCGTCATTACTTTTCCTCTTTGCAATTACTTAAAATTTACAAAGGTCTTATCCGTCCCTGCTTAGAATAATGCTCACATATCTGGGGTGCTTCTTCCTTTACTTATCTTCTTGATAGGGTTGAATCTAAGGCAGTCAGACTCATTAATGATCCTTCTCTTCTTCTAACCTGGATTCTCTCTCTCTTCACCGTAAGGTATCTTCCCTTTCGCTTTCCTATCGCTACTACTTCCATCGCTGCTCTGATGAGTTGGCGAGTTGCATCCCTCCTCCACTGCCGAGGCCAAGTAACACTCACCAAGCGGCCTCATCTCACAGGTATTGTGAGGAGATTTGTAGCTCGTGGATTGGTCGGTACAGTGACTGCTTCTTCCCATCTACCTCCAGACTCTGGAACTCTCTTCCTCCTTCTGTCTTTCCTAATTCTTATGACCTTTTATCCTTCAACAAGCAGATCTGTCGTCATCTCAGACCCTAGTCTTCCATATATCTGGGTCCTCTGTACTTTGACTGTTTTTTCTGTCCGTCGTTTTCCTTTGTGTGACATTACCTCATCACTGCCTTGCCCTTAACCTATTTCTTTTCCTTCGTCTTGGAATTTTCTCATGCTCGGGCCATTATTGATGAGGGCAGTTTCTGCCTGTCCCGGTGTTACACTCATAAAAAAATAAATAAATAAATAAATAAAAATGAGAGAGGAAATGAAAGATGGCAGCAATAAATCGCGAGAGAGAGAGAGAGAGAGAGAGAGAGAGAGAGAGAGAGAGAGAGAGAGAGAGAGAGAGAGAGAGAGAGAGAGAGAGAGAGAAACATCTTTAATCAACTCTTGTTCATTCAACCAAAACTACAATAGTTATTGTAAAATTAATGGTTTAATGACAAATTCGTAATAATAATAATAATAATAATAATGATAATAATAATAATAATAATAATAATAATAATAATAATAATAATAATCTCCACAATCATCATCAAAGGAAAATTATTTTCGCCAATAATAATAATAATAATAATAATAATAATAATAATAATAATAATAATAATATCTAAGGAGAAATTTTGGAATAGCCATCATGAAAGTAATGCAGAGGTATATTAAAACCCAGCAGAGGATTGAATATTCATTGCACATCTTTTATAATCCCTTCACATCTGACAGGTCATTACACTCTCCATCTCTGTTTCTCTTTACTTTATGTATCTTGTGACCAGGCCCGATAAAGGCTGTTTTATTTCATTATTTTTTTGGCCCGTCCTGCTGTCACAATCATTAAAAAAAAAAAAAAAATTTAAATACGGTGCTTCTACTTCGCGGTTTTTCACCCGAACCGAACCCTCGTGATAAATGAGGGAGCACTGTACATATGTATTTTACATTCATTTTTACCTTTACTGTATAAACCTCCCTGCACTGTAAAGAAACCACCCTTTACTTAAATAAAAGCATGCAAGCGCAAATTTATATGAACGTGATAGGTAAGCTGGCTGTGAATGACGTGATGATGACGTGTACATACTCCACAGCCAAAGACAGCTTTACAGCTGCTTTTTGGGAGAAAAGAACAGGGAAAGGGGGAGTTGCTGTCGCTGTTTCTTCTTTTGTGTGAAGGTGGTCTTTAAGGAGTCATAGCATCGTTGATAATATTGCAGAAGTGCACCGAACGAACCATATTATCGTCATGCTCCTGTGACAGTTGTTGGAGTTCTTTTGCCATGTTATACATGGCTGCCAGACGTTCGAGTGTAAGGCGAGGTTCTTTGACTTCTTCGTGAGTTTCCTCTGGTTGTTCTTCTTCCTATTCTTCGCTCGCCGATTTTGCCATTTCCTCTTAGTCTTTATCAGTCAAAGGCTGCGAGTGGCAGTCGATCAGCTCATTCATGTCTTCGTGAGTCATAACTTTAAAGCCTTCTCCTCCTAGAAATGAAGCCAACTTCACAGCTTTCGCAACTGCCGAGTTATGGACTTCGTCAGGAGCGAATCCCTTGTAGTTGTAGATGACTTCCGGCCACAATTTCTTCCAGGCATGTAGCAATCGTGTAGTTACCCCAGTACGGCTTCAGTACGAATTCTTTGTCCGCATCCAAGAAGTCAACCAGATTTGCCATTTCATTCCGTGAGTAGAGGGCCTTGGACACACAAATAACGCCTTGATCCACAGACTGAATCAGTGATGCCATATTCGGTGGCAGGAACTCTACTTGAACACCATCATATTGGAGATCAGTTGTGTGGCTACTAGCATTATCCATCAAAAGGACTTTAAATTCAAGGCCCTTCTCCGCAAGATAAATTTTAACCTGAGGGATAAAGCATTGGTGAAACCAGTCCGATGTGAGGCTTTTCGTGATCCAGGCCTTAGGGATATGCATCCAATACTCTGACAGCAGATTCTTGTTTTTATTCTTTAAAGCCCTTGGGTTCTTAGACTTGTAGCTACGCCCGGGCTTAAACATGAAGCCCGCAGCATTCCAGCACATGACAAGGGTAACACGGTCTTCGTGCGCTTTAAATCCCTGGGCTTTAGCTTCTTCCTTGAATAGAAAAGTGCGAGACGGCATTCTCTTCCAAAATAAGCCGGTTTCATCCATGTTAAATACTTGCTCAGGAGCATATTCCCCTTCAGCGATAATTTTCTTGAAGTCGTTTTTTACGTATTCTTCAGCTGCAACTGTATCTGCAGAGGTAGCTTCGCCATGCACCGAAACACTCTTTAGGCCATAGCATTTTTGAAATTTGGCGAACCATCCCTTGCTTGCAACGAACAATCGCTTCCTCGGTGGAGAATCGCTGGAGGGTCCTGGTTGTGGGTCGTCGATTTCTTCTTTCTCCTCCCCCTCACGGTCACCTCTGACGTCGTTGGGTTCATTTGCAGCGAATGTCTTGTACAGCTTCTTCGCCTCTGTTTGTATGATTTGGTGTCTAAGCTGATCTTCTTTCAATCAGCAATCCACAGGACCAAAGCAGATTCCATCTGCACTATTATCATATTGCGGGGTGTTACAACCCTCTTCACTGTTTTATTAAAAGCAATAATCGTTGTTTTCCTGAATTTGACTTGTCCTTTTTGATGTATCGACCAGTAGATTCGTTGATGCTGAAATGGCAGCTGACATCCGCAAACCTTCTTCCTTCCTTCAGCATATCTAACAGTTTTACCTTTTCTGTTATGGTCAACATCTTCCTTTGCCACTTAGGCTTACTACCAGAAGGCTTAGAAGATGAAGGACACTTGGGAGGCATTGTAGAGGTTGAAATACAAAAGTTTCACAAAATCACAAGCACAAAGTATTAAAAAGCACAACACGAAAGGCGCAAACGTGAGTAGACTGAACGGGTGAGGTGAGACAATGGAAGATGCTGAGAAAATGAGGCTTCAATCAAAAAGCCAATCAGACCCCATGATACACAACATACAGAAAAACAATTCTGTGATTCGTCGTCTCCCACCCATCAGCCAATAGCATCCCATGTACACGAAATTGCAATAACGCCCCCCAAAAATATTAGTAAAACAACACGGAATTCGTGAATAATGCCCCCCCCCCCTTTTTTTAATAGATCATTGTGACACCAGCATGGACCAAAAAATGATAAAATAAAAGAGCCTTTATCAGGCTGTAAAGAGAAACAGATGGAGAGTGTAATGACCTGTCAGATGTGAAGGGATTATACAAGATGTGTAATGAATATCCAGCTCTTTGGTGGGTTTTAATATACCTCTTCATTACTCTCATGATGTCTATTCCAAAAATTCTCCTTAGATCTTATTATTATTATTATTATTATTTTTAACAATAATTTTCCTTTGATGATGATTGTGGAGATTATTATTATTATTATTATTAATATCATTATTATTACGAATTTGTAATTAAACCATTATTTTTGCAATAAATAATGTAGTTTTGGTTGAATGAACAAGAGTTAATTAAAGATGTCTCTCTCTCTCTCTCTCTCTCTCTCTCTCTCTCTCTCTCTCTCTCTCTCTCTCTCTCTCTCTCTCTCTCTCTCTCCAACATTCTATTCTACCCAATAGGGTGGGTGTATATTTAATGTATAATGATAATGATCTTTTCTTATCGTAATCCTCTTTGTACTGGTGGAAGAAGCCTCCGCGGGCGCTTAGTTACTATATTAAAAAAAAATAAAAAAAAATTATAAAGTAAATAAGCGCCCGCGGAGGCTTCTTCCACCAGTACAAATAGAATTACAATAAGAAAAGATCATCATCATTATACATTATATATACACCCACCCTACCTCTGTCATATGTCTATCTAATCTACATTTGAAGGTGTCTAAGTAATACAATTCAGAATCTGAATTCCAGATCAAAACTTAGCACGAGGGTCTGCCCCTCTCTTTTTCTCTGTTACTTTATTTAATTTTCGTGCTTATCCCTCCAATTCCCTTATATCCTTAATCCCCTCCCTTTTTTCCCCCTCCTATCCTATCCCATCCTTTAAAAAAAAAAAAAAAAAAAAAAAAAAAAAGCATTGGCATTTATTATCCTACTAGGAATACTCTAAGGTATTACCAAGCCAATTTTCAAAAATTTCCCTTCTGAACTTAAATTTATCAAGATTAAATCCATTAGCCATTACGAGTTCTGGTTTGATCATGAATTTTTAAAACTTTATTATCAATTTTCGTGCTTTTCCCTCCAATTCCCTTATATCCTTAATCCCCTCCCTTTTTTCCCCCTCCTATCCTATCCCATCCTTAAAAAAAAAAAAAAAAAAAAAGTATTGGCATTTATTATCCTACTAGGAACACTCTAAGGGATTACCATGCCAATTTTCAAAAATTTCCGTTCTGAATTTAAATTTATCAAGATTAAATCCATTAGCCATTACGAGTTCTGGTTTGACCATGAATTTTTAAAACTTTATTAATATCACCCTTGTTAATCCCTTTAAACCATTTATAAACCTCAATCATATCCCCCCTAACTCTGTGCCTCTCTAGAGAATGTAGATTACATTTTTTAATCTGTCATATGGAAGATTTAGGCATTGCAAAATTAATTTTTTTCTCGTTTTTTAGTCTTGCTTTGGTTATTTATAATTCTTATTTTATCTTTGTTTACATTTGCAGATAGAGGTTCGTTCTCCTGCATCCTCCTCCTCTTCTACCACGTAAGTTACTTGCTCACTGCCACCATGCATGTCCCAGTGTACTGTATAACTGTTGCCCACTGCATAATAGAGTAAAGTATAGTAATGTATGTTAATTTCTAGCTGTAAAGTGAATATGAATATCTTTTGTATACAGTGTTACCCCGGTTATTCGCGCTTCTTGCTTCGCGTTCTCACTCTATCGCAGTTTTTTTTTTATAAATGATTATTTTATTTTATGGGTATACGCAATAATATTAAAATATTGAAAAAAAAATTTCAGTATTTTCATTTTTTTATTGAAATTCACGTTCCGTGCTGTTATTTATAATGTAAAGGGTGTTTTTTTAACAGTGCAGGGAGGGTTTACACAGTTTGTAAATGAAAAAATAACTGTAAATGAGTATGTGTGTCACGTCATCATCACCTCATTCATCGTAATTTTATCTATCACTTTCATAAAAATTTACGTTGCTTGCTGTTATTTATAATGTAAAGGGTGTTTTTTTAACAGTGCAGGGAGGGTTTATACAGTACGTAAACGAAAAAATAATTGTAAATGAGTATGTATGTCACGTCATTATCACCTCATTCACCGTAATTTTATCTATCACTTTCATAAAAATTTACGTTGCTTGCTGTTATTTATAATGTAAAGGGTGTTTTTTTAACAGTGCAGGGAGGGTTTATACAGTACGTAAACGAAAAAATAATTGTAAATGAATATGTATGTCACGTCATTATCACCTCATTCACCGTAATTTTATCTATCACTTTCATAAAAATTTACGTTGCTTGCTGTTATTTATAATGTAAAGGGTGTTTTTTTAACAGTGCAGGGAGAGTTTATACAGTACGTAAACGAAAAAATAATTGTAAATGAGTATGTATGTCACGTCATTATCACCTCATTCACCGTAATTTTATCTATCACTTTCATTAAAATTTGTTGCTTGCTGTTATTTATAATGTAAAGGGTGTTTTTTTAACAGTGTAGGGAGGGTTTATACAGTACGTAAACAAAAAAATAATTGTAAATGAGTATGTATGTCACGTCATTATCACCTCATTCACCGTAACTTTATCTATCACTTTCATAAAAATTTACGTTGCTTGCTGTTATTTATAATGTAAAGGGTGTTTTTTTTAACAGTGCAGGGAGGGTTTATACAGTACGTAAACGAAAAAATAATTGTAAATGAGTATGTATGTCACGTCATTATCACCTCATTCACCGTAATTTTATCTATCACTTTCATAAAAATTTACGTTGCTTGCTGTTATTTATAATGCAAAGGCTGTTTTTTTAACAGTGCAGGGAGGGTTTATACAGTACGTAAACGAAAAAATAATTGTAAATGAGTATGTATGTCACGTCATTATCACCTCATTCACCGTAATTTTATCTATCACTTTCATAAATTTACGTTGCTTGCTGTTATTTATAATGTAAAGGGTGTTTTTTTTAACAGTGCAGGGAGGGTTTATACAGTATGTAAACGAAAAAATAATTGTAAATGAGTATGTATGTCACGTCATTATCACCTCCTTCACCGTAATTTTATCTATCACTTTCATAAAAATTTACGGGGCTTGCTGTTATTTATAATGTAAAGGGTGTTTTTTTAACATTGCAGAGAGGGTTTATACAGTACGTAAACAAAAAAATAATTGTAAATGAGTATGTATGTCACGTCATTATCACCTCATTCACCGTAATTTTATCTATCACTTTCATAAAACTTTACGTTGCTTGCTGTTATTTATAATGTAAAGGGTATTTTTTAACAGTGCAGGGAGGGTTTATACAGTGTAAACGTAAAAATATATTAAAATATCTATGTACATATAGGCGGATCCTACTTCGCGGATTTCCTGGTTCGCGCTGGGTCCCGGAACCGAACTACCGCGATAAGTGAGGCAACACTGTACTCTTAATAATAGATACAAGGCTTTCTGCTTTGCTATGTAGTAATAAATATGTTTTTTACTTATCTTATATCTTTGGCATGGTGTGTCTATGTAAGATTTGACGTAACTATGCCCTTTATCATTGTTCCCTATGGAAAATAACTTGTTTTTTCACGCGATTTTCCATTTACCCGACACTTCTGAGAACCTATCTAGGCGTTATTCTGAGAACTAGGTGTACTACCTCACGTAGGTGCGACCCTTTGAGTTTTCCAAGACGCCAATACGCTATCGTACAGTATTTTACATGGTGCAATACTGTGAGTTACATGTTTAAATATATGTTTTTTACTATCTTTTACCGTTTTATTATTCTTAGGCTAGGAAATACTTTCTTTTATCAATAAAATGATGAAAATACTGGAAATTTTAATATGTACTATCTCACGTAGGTGCATTCTTTTCGTTTTCCGAAATGTTGATACCGGTATCGCATTTTCTCTGGGGCAGAGTTACATGTTTAAATTTATGTTTTTTACTATTCTTTACTGTTAGGCTGGTTACTTTTTTTTTATCAATAAAATAATGAAAAAAAAATTTTCAATAAAATAATGAAAATACTGAAAATTTTAATATTTCCACATATCATGGGTTCTCGCATATACCCAGAAAAAATAAAAATAAAAAGCTCACCAAAAAAAACGCGATGCACTGAATTCACGAAAGGTGAATTGCGATATAGCAAGGGATCACTATGTATATATATATATATATATATATATATATATATATATATATATATATATATATATATATATATATATATATATATATATATATATATATACAGTGTTACCCGAGTTATTCGCGCTTCTTGGTTCGCTTTCTCACTCTATCGCGGTTTTTTTTTGGATAAATTATTATTTTATTTCATGGGTATATGCAAAAATATTAAAATATTAAAAAAAAAAATTCTCAGTATTCTCATTTTTTTTTTATTGAAAAAAACATATTTCATTATCTAATTGATAAAAAAAAATTATTTCCCAGACTACGAATAATAAAACAGTAAAAAATAGTAAAAAACATAAATGTAGATAGATAGATAGATACGTTTATTGACCACCTCTTTTGAAAAGTACAGTATAATCTTTACAAAAGGAATATTTGGTCCAAATTACAGTGAATAAATACAATAGATTTTGTACAATCATCAAATAAGTAGATGAATTTTAAATCAATATACATTGTACTAATAACTGAATGATATACGTACGTACAGTATAACTCACAGTATTGCATCATACGAAATAGTGTTCGATAGCGTACAATGTATTGGGGTCGCAGCTACGTGAGCTAGCATATATATTTATATTTCCAGTAGTTTCATGATTTTATTGATAAAAAAAATTTATTTATTAGCCTAAGAATAATAAAACAGCAAAAAATAGTAAAAAACATAAATACTAACAGTATTGCAACATGTAAAATACGATACCGCTATCAGCGTTTTGGACAAAGACTCGTTCAGTCTAACTCACGTTTTGCTTGTGTTCGATAGCGTACAATGTATTGGGGTCGCAGCTACGTGAGTTAGCATATATTGAAATTTCCAGTAGCTTCATGATTTTATTGATAAAAAAACGTATTTCTTAAGCCTAAGAATAATATAACAGTAAAAAATAGTAAAAAACATAAATACTAACAGTATTGCAACATGTAAAATACGATACCGCTATCAGCGTTTCGGACAAAGGCTTCCACCATCTTCCATTGTCTAGCCTCACTCGTGTGCGCCATTCATGTTGTGCTAATTATAATTAATATGTTTTGCTTGTGATTTTATTACTCGCATATTTTAGCCTTTGCAATGCCTCCCAAGCATCCTTCATCTTCTAAGGCTTCTTGTAGTGAGCCTAAGCGGCAAAGGAAAATGTTAACCATTGTAGATAAAGTGAAACTCTAAGATATGTTGAAAGAAGGAAAAAAGTTTGTGGATGTCGGCCGCTAATTTACGTAAACGTAAAAAATATTGTAAATATGGAACCTATTAATGTCAAGTCATCATCACCTCATTCATAGTAAGTTTTCCTATCACTTTCATAAAAAAATTACGTTGCTTGCTGTTATTTATAATGTAAAGGGTGCTTTTTTAACAGTACAGGGAGGGTTTTTACAGTGTAAACGTAAAAATACATTAAAATATCTATGTACATATAGGCTGATCTCTACACCACGGATTCCCGGGTTCGCGCCGGGTCCCGGAACGGAACTACCGCAATAAGTGATGCAACACTGTATATATATATACAGGTATACCTCACCCAACGTCGGTAATTGGTTCCAGGAGAGACGACATAAGTCAAAAACGACTTAAATCGAATTAGCTTGTCTCTAGGCTAGCCTAGATATACAGATTTACTGTAGTAGTAGTATAGTTGGGTGGGATATGCCTTTTGCAACGGCTCCCAAGTCTTGGTTTTGCTTTGCTAAATTGTTTGTGCGGCTTTTATTATTTGATTTATTTTTCTACAAATTCTTTTTATAATTTTTTTTTCTTTCTTTGACGTCTTTTTCACTACAATATCTAAATAACAATATATTAGTAATTATTTCAATTTTCTTTTCCATATATGGTTGTGTTGAAAAACTATATTCTGTTCTTATTTGTGTATATGCTTCACAAAATAGTAGAAAATGTTCTAGGCTCTCTTCACATTTTTCACACGTTGGGCAGGTAGTATCTTTATTTTTAAATTTATGTACAGTAAACACATTAATGAACTCTATTATGCCGTTGGCAACAGGCTTAGCATGGGACGTGCACAGTGGCCAGTGTTGCCAGATGAAGCGGATGTTTTTATTTTCAAATGTATGGTACATTTTAAGATATAGAGTATATTAATTACAAAATGGTAGTACTGTAATTAAATAAAAATATACTTCATCTTTAAGATACTTGAAATAACTTACCAGCTTACATGTATGTTTTTTATATTTAGCATTTCTCTCCTTTATGTATTCTGGCAACACTGATGGTGGCAGTGAGGACGAGGATGCATACGTTTTGTCACACTTCCGTATCAGCTGATGCGCCCACACACGCTATTTCCCTGACAATATTATATTAAAAATATGTGTGCTGTTCTTAATGCTTTTTGTCAATTTTCAACAAAATATCCGATTGCATTAAGCTGTAGAGGGAAAACGAACCTCTATCGGCAAACGTTTTGCTACTTCCGTATCAGCTGATGCACCCTCGCACGCTATTGCCCTGACGATATTATATTAAAAATATGTTTGCTGTTTGTTCTTAATGCTTTTATTCAATTTTCTTCATAGTATCCGATTGCATTAAGCGGTAGAAGAGGAGTAGGATGCGGGAGAACGCACCTCTATTGGCAAACGTTTTGCTACCAGTGCTGCCAGGTCAAGCTGTCAAAAATTCCCTAGATTCGCTTACAAAATTTTCCTATTTGGTTCAAATTATCCCCGTTACAGATACATATACAAGGCATATTTCAATAATTAAATACTGCTCATAATCTCATTACATACCTTATTGTTAATCTTTTTGGCAAATGTCATCAGTCATGAAATTTAAATGGGCCTTAGTTATTTCCATGTCTTCAGCAGATGAAGTTTCAAAAGTTCTTTTTGCATGTAACATCCCAACTAATGATTCTGAGGTTAAAGAATTTCTCGTTTGTGTTTTCATTAAGTTCACTTGTGAAAAATCTCTCTCTCTCTCTCTGCATCCAATGTATTTTTCAATTTCTTCATCTCAGTTACCACACAGAATAAAAATATAAAGAATTAGAATAATAATAGGTACTTCTCCAGAATTTACCTAGATTTTCCCTCTTTCTTTTCTGGATTTTTCCTATATTTTAGTGAATTTTCAAGTTTCTTCCCTGTTTCCCTGTATCCACCTGAATTTCCCTGTACCTGGCAGCCTAGTTTGTTACTTCCGTATCAGCTGATGCACCCTCACACGCTATTTCCCTGACAATATTATATTAAAAATAACTTTGCTGTTTGTTCTTAATGCTTTTTTTTCAATTTTCTTCTTAATATCCGATCATAGCCAGTTTATCGTCCAGCGTTGTAGCATGACGCTTAGCACTTTCACTAGGAATTTTCTTAGGTGCCATGGGGGCAAAATATAAGGTCACAAATGAATGAATATGAGAGTAGCCAATAAACAGACGTATACCGTGCATAAACTAATCAATTCAAAACAATAGCGGTTTCGTGGGAATGATGAGTGAAGACGCCTAACGGTAGATACTGGAACTACTGTATGTATTTTGATAAGATTTTATATGCTTTAATTCTTATTTATGGTACAATAACATTATTTTAAGTGCTTTTGTTTTTATTTATTATACAGTAACATGATTTCATGTGCTTTTAATGGTTTTCTAGTGATACTATGATTCCAATATTTGTAGCGGACAGACGTAAAGTTGATTATGATGACGTAAACTTTATCTTGATTTTTTTTTTAATTTTTCCATATACTTTCTTGAAAACCGACATATAATCGAGGACGACTTAACTCGAAACGACTTAAGCCGAGGTGTATATAGATATATATATATATATATATATACACACCTTGTTCTCAAAATAACGCCTAGATAGGTTCTCAGAAGTGTCGTGTAAATGGAAAATCGCGTGAAAAAACGAGTTATTTTCCATAGGAAACAATGATAAAGGGCATAGATACGTTCCAAACCTTACATACACACACCAAGTCAAAGATATAAGATGAAGTAAAAAAAATATTTTATTACTACATAGCAAAGCAGAAAGCCCTGTATCTGTTTTTAAGAGTATAAAAAGATATTCATATTCACTTTACAGCTAGAAATTAACATACATTACTATACTTTACTCTATTATGCAGTGGGCAACAGTTATAGAGTACACTGGGACATGCATGGTGGCAGTGAGCAAGTAACTTATGTGGTAGAAGAGGAGGAGGATGCAGGAGAACGAGCCTCTATCTGCAAATGTATATAAAGATAAAATAAGAATTATAAATAACCAAAGCCAGACTAACAAAAAAAAAAAAAAAATTCATTATGCAATGCCTAAATCTACCACATGACAGATTAAAAAAACTTAATCTACATTCTCTAGAGAGGCACAGAGTTAGGGGGGATATGATTGAGGTGTATAAATGGTTTAAAGGGATTAACAAGGGTGATATTAATAAAGTTTTAAAAATTCATAATCAAACCAGAACTCGTAATGGGTAATGGATTTAATCTTGATAAATTTAGGTTCAGAAGGGAAATTGGTGAAAATTGGCATGGTAATACCGTAGAGTATTCCTAGTAGGATAATAAATGCCAATACCTTAGACACCTTCAAATGTAGATTAGACAGACATATGACAGAGGTAGGGTGGGTATGAATAGATTAGTGTTTATTAGAAAAATCATAAAAAGAAAAATAGAACAAATAAGTAGAGTAGAATAGAATAGGTTAGACATGCTGAAAATATCATTCAAAAATGGAGCTGCCTCGTGCGTGCCAGTAAGCATGTTGCAGTGTCCCCTTTTCTTATGTTCTTAATATTTTCAGAACACGTGTTTTGCATCCTCCTTACATTTTCATATTTGTATCTGATTTCTGAATGACAAATTTGTTAATAAAATGTATCCAATTACACACTCTCTCTCTCTCTCTCTCTCTCTCATATTTCTTTACAAAAAACGAATTAAAACTTAGGTTTATTACCTTTAAAATGAGCACTGTAATGAACGTGATTAAGACTAAAGCAATAATTGTATTTACATAATAAGATGAAAAATTTCTACCTAATTCCTGTTTAAGAGAGACGTTAAAAAGGATTCGTGGAAAGGAAATAATTTAACGGTCTTTTAACTCATTAACGTTTTTATTAAAAGTGCATTATTATATTTATCATTTGCTGCCCCAAACGACTCATCAGCTTGTAAAGTAACTGATGTATGCGTTGTTTGTAAGACAATTCGACTTTTAATATAAATATATTCTATATAATGTAAGTGAAATGAAACGAGAGAGAGAGAGAGAGAGAGAGAGAGAGAGAGAGAGAGAGAGAGAGAGAGAGAGAGAGGAGAGAGAGAGAGAGAGAGAGAGAGAGAGAGAGAGAGAGTAATAATAATAATAATAATAATCCTTTATTCCAATGTACATTGGGTATTTAAATAAGATACATATATATTCCACATAGACATCTGTGGTGTACGATATAGACATACTAAAACAAACAAATCATAAAGATGAGTGTACCATTAAAATTACAAGTAAAATCTTCCTTTAAGAGCAACTTCTTAAGATTATATTTAAAAGTATACACTGAACCAGCATTTTTTAGTTCTCTGGGAAGCTGATTATATAAATGAGGTCCACGAATGTTTATATCTCTTGAGCCAATATCAGTTTTAGACCTTCGTACTAATAAATCTTCCCCTTGACGGGTAGTTAACCCGGTAACTGAGCTTACTGTAGAAAAATTATACAAGCAATCAGGAATATTGTTTCTTAGTATATTAAAAACAAAGGTACATATATCAAAAACATATTTATCTCTAATCTTTATCCATTCTAGATCTTTTAAAACAGGAGAGATGTGCTCGTATTTTCTTACATTGCCAACAGCCACTCGTGCTGCAAAGTTTTGTAACTTTTGTATTCTTTGTAATTGAGTCTTATTTGTACATCCCCAAACTTTGAGACAGTAATTAATTAAACTCATAGCTAAGGACTGGACAATTATTATACGAGTTGATGTTTCAAATGAGTCTTTTACCCTATTTAGATATATTAGAGTACCCATTACTTTTTTATAAATTTCATCTATATGCATTTCAAAATTCATGTAACGGTCAAAATAGACACCTAGGTTCTTTACCGAGTTCATTGGCTTAATGATATTACCGTTAAAATTTATATGAAGATTGTCATCAACTTCTGATAATAATTGTCTGGATCCGATAAGAATAGACTGGGTTTTAGTTTCATTAAGTAACAGACCATTTTTTAGAAAATAACGTTTAGCCATATACAAAATTTCTTCTGCTCTACGAATAATATTTTCTAAATCATTAATTTCTCCTTCAATTAAGATTTGAGCATCGTCAGCATATTGAATGACATAACAGTTAGGTAAATATTTTACTAGATCGTTTACATATATTAGAAAAAGAATAGGTCCTAGGATCGATCCCTGAGGGACCCCAAACAATACCTTCTTGCGACTTGAGACTACATCTTTTATTCTGACTGACTGGTAGCGGTTTTTTAAATAGTTCTCGAACCAGCTTGGGTCAATGTTCATTTTTTTGCATTTTTCTAATA
>JAXCGZ010008290.1:0-43550 GCA_037179515.1 Halocaridina rubra
ATTTCCTTACATTCTGCAAAGAAGTTTTCTTACGAAGCTTCAAACTTTGACCTCTAGTTCTAGAGCCAGCCATATCGAAATATCGATCCCTATCCACTCTATCATAACCATGAAGGAATTTAAAGACTATCTCCATATCCCCCCTCACTCTTCTAGCTTCGAGTGATGGTAAGTCTAATTCCCTCAGCCTCTCATCATAACTGAGATTGCATATTTCTGCCACCAGTTTCGTGGCATGTCTTTGAACTTTTTCAAGCTTAGCTATGTGTTTTTCAAGTGCGGATTCCAAAAGGGGGCTGCATATTCGAGTTTTGGCCTCACATAGGTTATATAAATATTTCTGAACATTTCCTTGTCCATGTGCCTGAAGGCTACCCTTACATTTGATAAGAATGCATACGCTGCCCTTACTATGCCATTTATATGTATTTCTGGAGACAAATCTGCCAGTATGTTTACTCCTAGATGTCTCTAATTTTCTGTCTCTTGAAGTTGTACTCCAGCCACCGAGTAGTCAAGCTTGGGCCTTCTTGCACTTGTACCCATTCTCATTACCTTACATTTTGAAGCATTGAATTTCATTAGCCACTTTTCTGACCACTCATGCAGATTATTTAGATCCTCCTGAAGTTCTCTACCATTGTTCTCGTTGTTTACTTTCTTCACAATCTTTGCATCATCTGCAAACATATTCATGAATGAATTTACAGACTCTGGTAGGTCATTTACATATACAAGGAGCAAAAGTGGCCCTAAAACTGAACCCTGTGGAACTCCACTACTAACTCTTCTCCATTCAGACACTGAGTGTCTTACTCTAACCCTCTGTTCCCTTCCTTCTAAGTAAGTTTTTATCCATTCCAAAACATTTCCACCTATTCTAGCCATTGATTGCAGCTTCCTAATAAGTCTCCCATGTGGAACAGTGTCAAACGCTTTCTGGAATTCTAGGAATATGCAATCTGCCCAGCCCTCTCTTTCCTGTAAGATTTTTCTTACCTGATCATAAAATTCTAATAAGTTTGTTACTGTTGATCTACCTTCTCTGAAGCCATGTTGCCTCACTGACAAAAAGTTGAAGGATTCCAAGTGAAGAGAGATATGTTTCCTTAGTAGTTTCTCCATAACTTTGCAAACTATGCTGGTCAAGGAAAATGGTCTATAGTTCAGAGCCGTATCCCTCCTTCCCTTTTTGAAGATAGGTATCACATTTGCTTGTTTCCAGCATCTTGGAATCTCCCCCGACTCCAGTGACTCCTTAAATATGATACTTAGTGCCACTGATATTGTGTTTGCGCATTTTTTAAGCACATGAGGGGATATGTCATCAGGACCTGTAGCTTTATGAACATCTAAATCCATCAGCACTTTGCATACCTCTGTGGCTGTAAGGTTGATGTTCTCTAATACCGGCCCTTGAGCTTCTATCTCTGCAATCTGAGGGGGTGGGGTATTTTCTACTGTAAATACTGACTGAAACTCCTTGTTCAATTCTTTGCAGATCTCTTCATCCGTCTCAGTGATGCTTCCATCCGCTCTCTTTAGCCTTAAAACCTGTTCTTTTACCTTCAGTTTTCCTCTGATAAAGCTGTGGAAAAGCTTGGGATTTTCTTTAGCCTTCCTGGTGATGTCCCTCTCATAGTGTCTCTCTGCCTCTCTCCTTTTACTTAGGTAGTCATTTCTTGCTCTTTTGTAGGTTTGCCAGGCATTTATGTTTTTTTTCTCCTCCTATGCCTTTTCCAGCATTTGTCTCTCCACTTCTTAGCTCTTTTACACCCATTATCGAACCATTTCTCTCTGGCATTAATTACACCTACTTTGGTGACAGGTATGCAGCAATCTACTATCTTCCCATATTTCTCACAAAAGATGTCATACATTTCTTGTACAGATTTGTTGTAAAATAAGGTTCTCCCGTCAATAACTGCAAAAAGCTCATTCATTTTGATGTAATCTCCTTTCCGATAGTTCCTCCTCATGTCCTCAGTGCTTCTACTCTCAGGAAGAATATCTTCAATGATATACTCCATCAACAACACACAGTGGTCACTCTTTCCAATTGGTGGTTCATACTCAATTTTTTCAATATCCAACACATTATCTGTGAACACTAGATCAAGTAGTGATGGCTCATCCCCACCCCTGGCCCTTGTTGGTTCCATTACATGTTGGTGTAGGAAATTCCCTTGTACGCAATCTAGGAATCTTGCCCCGAATGAGTCCTCACCACTGTGTGGGTCAAGATTTATCCAATCTATCTCTTTATGATTAAAGTCTCCCATAATCAAAATCCTACATTTTTTTTCCCGTGCCATGTTAACAACTGAGTTTATGACTTCAATAGTACCTATATGACTTTCCTCATAAACTTCAAGCCTATTTTGGTTCCTTGGTGGGTTGTATACAACAGTTATTATAATGCTCTCTGACCCAGTATTTATGCGAGCAACAAGAAATTCCTTGAACTCACTTTCTATAGCCAAGTTTATTTCTTCGACTTGAATCCTTTCACTTATGAGCAGTGCTATCCCTCCACCAGTCCTCTCAGATCTTTCAACCCTTAGTATTCTGAAACCCTTAGGAAAAACTGTGACACTGTTTATGTCCTCACTCAACTTAGTCTCTGTAATTGCTACTATATCTGCCTTACTGTTGTGAATCCTATCTTTTAATTCTACTGCCTTACCAGCTAATCCATCAGCATTTGTGTATAACAATCTTAATGAGGCCCCATCCCCTGATCTTCTGTCATTATCTTCTTTATCTCCCCTTTGTGTGGAAGAACTCTGTAATGAAAATTTTTCTTCTCTTCTTCATTTCTTTCATCATTTAACCTTCTTGCCTCTTGCAACAAGTTTTTGATCTTTCCCATTTCTTCCTGTGTTCTGTATTGTCTAATGAACACTTCTTTGAATTCTTGAAGGTCTTATAGACTTTTTTTTCTCAACAATATTTCCCTACATGTTTCCCCTCTCTCAAAGGTTACTTTTGTTGGTCTCGGCTTTCCTTCCCTCGAATATTTACCTATTTGGTGTATGTTTACAATATCCTCAGGACCACATACTACTCCAAGCTTTCTTATCAGGTCTACAACCCTAGCTTTAATTTCTTCAAGTCTCCCCAGCAATGTAGGCTCCTGGGACTCTCTTATTTCCTGAGATTACCACTGTCTTCTCCTTATCAAGTGCCTGTCTGAAGAGTGGGTTTGCCCTTTCCATCACAACGTCTTTCATTTTTTTGATTACTGTCTCTTTATAGTCAACTGTTTGTATGTTTTCCAGTGCCACCACCTTTACAGCCTCTTTTACTGCCACATTCCCCTTTAGTGCATCAGCAAAGGTAGTTTTCATGGCATCATTTTCCATATTCAGCTCCTGGAAATCTTTTCTGAACTGTTCAATGTATTACTTAATCTGGACATTCCAAGCAGCAATCTCGTCTCTCTCAGAAGAGAGCAGTGAACTAACATCTAATTCCTTTAGGTTTTCATTCAGCTGTTTGTGTTTATCTTCTTGTTTAGAAAGTCTAGATTCTAGTTGACTTTTTTCCCTTTCCAGCTTCTTTATTCTTTTTTCTAGTTCCTTTCTCTCCTGCCCTTGTGCTTTATTTGCTTCCTCCAAAGATCTTATTTGCTCTCTGAGTGTTTCATTCTCTTTCATTTCTCCATCCATATTCTGAATTTTATCATCAAGGCTTATAACCATTTCCTCTAAATTCTTGTTTTTCTGTTTGAGTCTCCAGATGGCTACCCCTCCTACCGACCCATGGATGGGAGAGGTTTGGGACAGAGATGGCGTCATTTTTATGTTCTCCCTCTCACAGAATATAGAAAGAAGACGAGAAAGAAAAAAGAAAAAAGAGAAAAACTTTTAATTAAGCTTCACACAGAATTTTTATATCTCCATATAAGTGCTATTTAGTGACTCAGTTTATCTCTTTTCTGGTAACACACATCTTAACTTAAAAACTTGACCATGGTAATTTAAGGATAAAAAGAAAAAGAAAAAAAATGCAACAAAACAAAAGTCAAACCTGAAGGAAAAATTCGAACCTGTGTCTGAGGTGGCACCCACCTGTTTCTGCTATATATTCTTCTTAACTGATAAACTCACTTGCTAACCAAGGTATGTTATCACAAGATTAGACTTTACATTTAACTCAATATATATACAAAATAAAAACAAAATAGTAAAAGAGAAAGCTAAAAGAAAAGCAAAAAAAAAATGAAGAAAATAAGACAGCTGTACTACTTATCAACTTAACTCAGTACTGTTGACAGGTGGATATTTTTTTTTTTTACTTATTCAATTATTTCGTGTATCAAACTAACTAACAAGTTAATATAAATGGGAAGGATACTTATTTAAACAATATATGGGACCACAGGATCAGGTAAACGGCTTAAGAGCTTTCCCCAGTTTACACAAAAAATTAGATAATGTGATGTGATGGCTTCACATGTATATATACATATATATATATATATATATATATATATATATATATATATATATATATATATATATATATATATATATATATATATATATATATATATATATATATATATATATATGTAGTCGCCGTGGCTCAGTCGGTAGCGTCTCCGACTCTGAGGCGTCAGGTCGAGGGTTCGTGCCCCGTCACGGTCTGAGGTTAGCAAAGGCATGCACTCAGCGTAAGGATTACATCTGCCAGAACAAGTCCTTCGCAAGAAGGCAACCGTCCTAGCCCTTGGTTGATAAGGGAGTCCGTGACGTAAAACCGGAACATATATATATATATATATATATATATATATATATATATATATATATATATATGTACATATTTATATATATATATATATATATATATATATATATATATATATATATATATATATATATATATATATATATATATATATATATATATATATATATATATATATATATATATATATATATATGTATATATATATATATATATATATATATATATATATATATATATATATATATATATATATATATATATATATATATATATATATATATATATATATATATATATATATATATATATAGTATATATATATATATATATATATATATATATATATATATATATATATATATATATATATATATATATATATATATATATATATATATATATATATATATATATATATATATATATATATATATATATATATATATATATATATATATAAAACCAAGCCATTGAGGGGGGCAAGCTAGCCTCAACTTGTTGCCGGTTCAAAGCCCGGGTAGATGGGAATGGTTGGTGGCAAGAAGGGCATCCAGCCATAAAAATTTTGCCAAAGACAAAATATGGCCAGTATAGATAACGAGAATAATCACCATACTATTGCATTCCCCTTAGGCGACGCGTTGGGGCTTCGCCTGACCCCTCCGAAAAGACAGCAAGGGCTACCCAGTCCTGGGCAGGCTGGGTTAAAGGGGCAATCTCGAGGGAGAGTGTCAGAGGTGGTGCTGCTGCGGGTGGGCACTCTTAGTTTGGGGACGATGACTGGGAAGGGGTGAGAATTGGTGGGCCTGATTTAGAGGAGGAGAATTGGAGTGCTGTGTGTGAGGAAGTCAGGTGGAAAGGAAATAAGGCTAGGGAACAGGGTGAGGGTTGCAAATTGTTATATAGTGGAGCAAATGAGGAAGGGATGAATTGTGTAGGAATAATGCTATCCAAAGACCTGAAGGAAAGCTTACTTGGTGTGAATAGAAAGAGTGACAGAATTATGAGTTTAAAGCTGGGACTGGGAGAAACGGTAGTCAATGTGATATGTGCCTACGCCCCACAAACTGGTTATACAGCGGAGGTGAAGGATGCGTTTTGGGAGGAGATGGACCAGGAGCTTAGAACAATTCTTATAAGGGAGAGGGTAATTTTGGGAGGAGATCTAAATGGCCACTTGGGAATCGGGAGGGCTAGGATAGGTAGAGTTCATGGAGCCTGGGGGGTGGGCGAGAGAAATGAGGGGGAAAAGAGAGTGATTGATTTTGCAGTGGCATTTGATCTGGCATTGGTCAACACATTCTTTGAGAAAAAGGAAAACAGATTGATTACATACAGTAGTGGTGGGAGGGAGAGCCAGAAAGGTTTATTGTAGTGTAGGAGAGACAATCTGAAGAAGATTAGCAACTGTAAAGTAATAAATGGGGAGATTGTAGCAGTGCAACATAGGATAGTAGTAACTGATTGCACGCTCAGGAAATGTAGGAAAAGTAAGAAGCCGAGGATGGACCCAAAAATAAAGTGGTGTAGATTGAAAGATGCAGAGTTGAGAGCTATGTTTAAGGGACGAGTGTTGGAAGCGATAAGGTTGCATGAGGATGTACAAGAATGGTGGACAAAGAATAGTAAGGTGATTTTGAGGGTTGTTGAGAAGGTACTTGGAAAGTCATCAGGAAAGAAACCCCCAATTGATTGGTGGTGGCATGAGGAAGTGCAAGAATGGTTGAAGAACAAGAAAGAAGCTAAGAAAAAAGCAGATTTATCAGGCCTGGAGCAGGATAAAGAAGAGTACAAGCAGGCAAAGAAGGAGACAAGGAAAACAGTAGCAAAAGCAAAGGCAGAGAAATTGAAGGCAGTCTATGAAGAGCTGGAAACACCAGAAGGAGAGGAGAAAATATGGCGAATTGCCAAGGCCCGAGAAGCTGCAACCAAGGACTTGACCCAAGTTAGACAAATAAAGGATAACTTTGGAGTAGTTCTAGCAGAAGAGGATGAAATAAAAAGCAGATGGGAAACTTATTTTGAAGGATTACTAAATGAAGAGAACCCAAGAGCAGTATTTGAAGATGGACTTCCAAATGAAGCAGTTACAACAACAGTGGCTAGAAGAGTCGTAGAGCAGGCAGTAAGGAATATGAAAAATGGAAAGGCAGCAGGACCTGATAAAATGCCAGTGGAGGTATGGAAGAGTCTTGGAGAGGAAGGCATATATATCTTGTGGGACTTAATGCAAAAGATCTTTAGTCAGGAAAAGATGCCAGAGGAGTGGAGAGGAAGCTTAATCATCCCAATCTATAAAGGAAAGGGAGACATTCAGGAGTATGGAAACTATAGAGGTATAAAGTTGTTAAGTCATACTATGAAGATATGGGAGAAGATCATAGAGAGGAGACTCAGAGAGGTAATGACAATTGGGGATGAACAGTTTGGCTTCATGCCTGGAAGAGGGACAGTGGATGCCATATTAGCCTTTAGACAAATGATGGAAAGCATAGGGAGAAACAGAAAGGACTTCATATGATCTTTATTGACCTGGAAAAGGCATATGATCGAGTACCACATCAAGAGGTGTGGAGGTGTATTAGAGAAAAGGGAGTCCCCGAGAAATATGTAAGAATCATCCAAGATATGTATGAGAGGGCCTAGGCAAATGTTAAGAGCAGTGTGGGCTTAACGAAAAGTCTCTCAGTAAATGTTAGTCTGCATCAAGGGTCTGCTTTGAGTCCATATCTATTTGATCTGGTCTCGGATGTAGTAAACCAGGGTATTAGAGAGCAGTCTCCATGGTGTATACTCTTTTCAGATGACATTGTACTGTGTAGAAACAGACGAGAGGTAGTGGAGGAGAAGCTTGAGGAGTGGAGAAGAGTGATGGAGGCTAGAGGACTGAAATTCAGCAGGAAGAAGACAGAGTACTTGAGGTTGAGAGATGATGAGGATGGGGAGGTCAATATGCAGGGGAAGGTGTTGAAAAGAGTTGAAAAGTTCAAGTATATGGGATCAACAGTAGCAGAGGATGGAGACCTAGAGTCAGAAATAACCCACAGAATACAAGCGGGATGGAAGAACTGGAAGAAAGTGTCTGGGGTGCTGTGCGACATGGAGAATAAGGATTAAGTTGAGGAATAAAGTGCAAAAGACAGTTGTGAGACCTGCGATGATGTATGGAGCAGAGACAAGGGAAATAAAGAAGACACAAGAGAAAAAACTGGATGTGGCAGAGATGAGGATGTTGAGATGGATGTGTGGGGTGACAAGAAGCAATAAGATCAGAAACGAGGTAATTAGAGATACCTCAAAAGTTAGAGAAATATCAGATAAGATACAAGAAAGTAGACTAAGATGGTATGGTCATGTAGTTAGGAAGGATGAACAGTATGTTGGGAGAAGAGTGATGGAAATGGATATACAGGGTAGGAGAGGGAGAGGAATACCAAATGTAGGTGGATGGATTGCATCAGTGACGACCTGAAGTCTAAAGGTTTGTTGGGTGATGAGGTATGGAACAGAAACAAATGGAGAAAACTGGGCAGAAACATCGATCCTACATAAAAGTGGGAAAATATGTTGACGAAGAAGAAGATATATATATATATATATATATATATATATATATATATATATATATATATGTGTGTGTGTGTGTGTGTGTGTGTGTGTGTGTGTGTGATTACCTAATTGTGATTACCTAATTGTGTTTACGGGAAAGAGCCCAAAGCTCGTATCTTCCCGTCTCCTGATCGGTTCCATTTTTAGACTTAGTGATACTTATCGTACCTGTCCTTAAAACTATGGATTGAGATAGCATTAACTACCTCCTCGCTTAGCGAATTCCAATGATCAACTACTCTTACACTGAAAAAGTATTTCCTTACATCCTGCAAACAAGTTTTCTTACGAAGCTTCAAACTATGACCTCTAGTTCTAGAGCCAGCCATATCGAAATATCGATCCCTATCCACTCTATCATAACCATGAAGGAATTTAAAGACTGTCACCATATCCCCCCTTACTCTTCTAGCTTCGAGTAGTGGCAAGTCTTATTCCCTCAGCCTCTCATCATAACCGAGATTGCGTATTTCTGGCACCAGTTTCGTGGCATGTCTTTGAACTTTTTCAAGCTTAGCTATGTGCTTTTTCAAGTGCGGATTCCAAAAGGGGGCTGCATATTCGAGTTTTGGCCTCACATAGGTTACATAAATATTTCTGAACATTTCCTTGTCCATGTGCCTGAAGGTTACCCTTACATTTGATAAGAATGCATATGCTGCCCTTACTACGCCATTTATATGTATTTCTGGAGACAAATCTGCCAGTATGTTTACTCCTAGATCTCTCTCATTTTCTGTCTCTTGAAGTTGTACTCCAGCCACCGAGTAGTCAAGCTTGGGCCTTCTTGCACTTGTACCCATTCTCATTACCTTACATTTTGAGGTATTGAATTTCATTAGCCACTTTTCTGACCACTCATGCAGATTATTTAGATCCTCCTGAAGTTCTCTACCATTGTTCTCGTTTTTTACTTTCTTCACAATCTTTGCATCATCTGCAAACATATTCATGAATGAATTTACAGACTCTGGTAGGTCATTTACATATACAAGGAACAAAAGTGGCCCTAAAACTGAACCCTGTGGAACTCCACTACTAACTCTTCTCCATTCAGACACTGAGTGTCTTACTCTAACCCTCTGTTCCCTTCCTTCTAAGTAAGTTTTTATCCATTCCAAAACATTTCCACCTATTCTAGCCATTGATTGCAGCTTCCTAATAAGTCTCCCATGTGGAACAGTGTCAAACGCTTTCTGGAAGTCTAGGAATATGCAATCTGCCCAGCCCTCTCTTTCCTGTAAGATTTGGCTTACCTCATCATAAAAATTCTAATAAGTTTGTTATTGTTGATCTTCCTTCTCTGAAGCCATGTTGCCTCACTGACAAAAAGTTGAAGGATTCCAAGTGAAGAGAGATATGTTTCCTTAGTAGTTTCTCCATAAGTTTGCAAACTATGCTGGTCAAGGAAACTGGTCTATAGTTCAGAGCCGTATCCCTCCTTCCCTTTTTGAAGATAGGTATCACATTTGCCTGTTTCCAGCATCTTGGAATCTCCCCCGACTCCAGTGACTCCTTAAATATGATACTTAGTGCCACTGATATTGTGTTTGCACATTTTTTAAGCACATGAGGGGATATGTCATCAGGACCTGTAGCTTTATGAACATCTAAATCCATCAGCGCTTTGCATACCTCTGTGGCTATAAGGTTGATGTTCTCTAATACCGGCCCTTGAGCTTCTATCACTGCAATCTGAGGGGGTGGGGTATTTTCTACTGTAAATACTGACTGAAACTCCTTGTTCAATTCTTTGCAGATGTCTTCGTCCGTCTCAGTGATGCTTCCATCCGCTCTCTTTAGCCTTAAAACCTGTTTTTTTACCTTCAGTTTTCCTCTGATAAAGCTGTGGAAAAGCTTGGGATTTTCTTTAGCCTTCCTGGTGATGTCCCTCTCATAATCTCTCTCTGCCTCTCTCCTTTTACTTAGGTAGTCATTTCTTGCTCTTTTGTAGGTTTGCCAGGCATTTATGTTTTATTCTCCTCCTATACCTTTTCCAGCATTTGTCTCTCCACTCCTTAGCTCTTTTACACCCATTATCGAACCATTTCTATTTGGCATGAATTACACCTACTTTGGTGACAGGTATGCAGCAATCTACTATCTTCCCATATTTCTCACAAAAGATGTCATACATTTCTTGTACAGATTTGTTGTAAAATAAGGTTCTCCAGTCAATAACTGCAAAAAGCTCATTCATTTTGATGTAATCTCCTTTCGTATAGTTCCTCCTCATGTCCTCAGTGCCTCTACTCTCAGGAAGAATGTCTTCAATGATATACTCCATCAACAACACACAGTGGTCACTCTTTCCAATTGGTGGTTCATACTCAATATTTTCAATATCCAACACATTATCTGTGAACACTAGATCAAGTAGTGATGGCTCATCCCCACCCCTGGCTCTTGTTGGTTCCATTACATGTTGGTGTAGGAAATTCCCTTGTACGCAATCTAGGAATCTTGCCCCAAATGAGTCCTCACCACTGTGTGGGTCAAGATTTATCCAATCTATCTCTTTATGATTAAAGTCTCCCATAATCAAAATCCTACATTTTTTCTCCCGTGCCATGTTAACAACTGAGTTTATTAATTCAATCGTACCTATATGACTTTCCTCATAAATTTCAAGCCTATTTTGGTTCCTTGGTGGGTTGTATACAACAGTTATTATAATGCTCTCTGACCCAGTATTTATGCGAGCAACAAGAAATTCCCTGAACTCACTTTCTATAGCCAAGTTTATTTCTTCAACTTGAATCCTCTCACTTATGAGCAGTGCTATCGCTCCACCAGTCCTCTCAGATCTTTCGGCCCTTAGCATTCTGAAGCCCTTAGGAAAAACTGTGACACTGTTTATGTCCTCACTCAACTTAGTCTCTGTAATTGCTACTATATCTGCCTTACTGTTGTGAATCCTATCTTTTAATTCTACTGCCTTACCAGCTAATCCATCAGCGTTTGTGTATAACAATCTTAATGAGGCCCCATCCCCTGATCTTCTGTCATTATCTTCTTTATCTCCCCTTTGTCTGGAAGTATTCTGTAACGAAAATTTTTCTTCTCTTCTTCATTTCTTTCATCATTTAACCTTCTTGCCTCTTGCAACAAGTTTTTGATCTTTCCCATCTCTTCCTGTGTTCTGTATCGTCTAATGAACACTTCTTTGCATTCTTGAAGGTCTTTTAGACTTTTTTTTCTCAACAATATTTCCCTACATGTCTCCCCTCTCTCAAAGGTTACTTTTGTTGGTCTCGGCTTTCCTTCCCTCGAATATTTACCTAGTTGGTGTATGTTTACAATATCCTCAGGACCACATACTACTCCAAGCTTTCTTATCAGGTCTACAACGTTAGCTTTATTTTCTTCAAGTCTCCCCTGCCATGTTGGCTCCTGGGATTCACTTATGCCTGAGATTACCACTGTCTTCTCCTTATCAAGTGCCTGTCTGATGAGTGGGTTTGCCCTTTCCATCACAACGTCTTTCATTTTTTCGATTACTGTCTCTTTATAGTCAACTGTTTGTATGTTTTCCAGTGCCACCACCTTTACAGCCTCTTTTACTGCCACATTCCCCTTTAGTGCATCAGCAAAGGACGTTTTCATGGCATCATTTTCCATATTCAGCTCCTGGAACTCTTTTCTGAACTGTTCAATGTTTTCCTTAATCTGAACATTCCAAGCAGCAATCTCGTCTCTCTCAGAAGAGAGCAGTGAACTAACATCTAATTCCTTTAGGTTGTCATTCAGCTGTTTGTTTTTATCTTCTTGTTTAGAAATTCTAGATTCTAGTTGACTCTTTTCCCCTTCCAGCTTCTTTATTCTTTTTTCTAGTTCCTTTCTCTCCTGCCCATGTGCTTTATTTGCTTCCTCCAAAGATCTTATTTGTTCTCTGAGTGTTTCATTCTCTTTCATTTCTCCATCCATATTCCGAATTTTATCATCAAGGCTTATAACCATTTCCTCTAACTTCTTGATTCTCTGTTTGAGTCCCCTGATGACTACCCCTTCTCCCGACCCATGGGTGGGAGAGGTTTGGGACAGAGATGGCTTCATTTTTATGTTCTCCCTCTCACAGAATATAGAAAGAAGACGAGAAAGAGGAAAAAAAAAGAAAAGAGAAAAACTTCTAATTTAGCTTCACACAGAATATTTATATCTCCATATAAGTGCTATTTAGTGACTCAGTTTATCTCCTTTCTGGTAACACACATCTTAACTTAAAAACTTGACCATGGTAATTTAAGTATAAAATAAAAATAAAAACAAGAGTCAAACCTGAAGGAAAATTCGAATTTGTGTTTGAGGTGGCACCCACCTGTTTCTGTTATATATTCTTCCTAACTGATAAACTGACTTGCTAACCAAGATATGTTATCACGGGATTTAGACTTTACATTTAACTCAATATATATACAAAATAACAAAATAGTAAAGGAGAAAGCTAAAATAAAAGCAAAAAAAATGAAGAAAATAAGACTGCTGTACTACTTGGCAACTTAACTCAGTACTGTTGACAGGTGGGTATTTGGTAATTTTTTTTTCTTTTATTATTCAATTTTTTCGTGTATCAAACTAACTAACTAGTTAATATAAATGGGAAGGATACTGATTTTAACAATATATAGAACCACAGGATCAGGTAAAACGGCTTAAGAGCTTTCCCCAGTTTACACAAAAAATTAGGTAATGTGATGTGATGGCTCCACCTCTGGCAACTCTTCTAGATTTCCCTCAAGGCAGAACTGGACGGCAGCTTCTCTCTCTTTCTCACGAAAAAGTTCTCAATTTTTTTTCCTTTAATATGAACAGTCTCGTCTTACAACAAATATAAGTTTTTGTACTCACAATACTCTGCAGGATTTCAGATTTATGGAAATTATGGTAAAGTTTTCCACTAAGCACTTAGTCACTCAAAACAGTTAAAAATTTAAGAGGAGCAATTCCGTGTGTCATTGAACGCGTGTGTGTGTGTGTGTGTGTGTGTGTGTGATTACCTAATTGTGATTACCTAATTGTGTTTACGGGAAAGAGCCCAAAGCTCGTATCTTCCCGTCTCCTGATCGGTTCTATTTTTAGACTTAGTGATACTTATCATACCTGTCCTTAAAACTATGGATTGAGGTAGCATTAACTACCTCCTCGCTTAGCGAATTCCAATTATCAACTACTCTTACACTGAAAAAGTATTTCCTTACATCCTGCAAACAAGTTTTCTTCCGAAGCTTCAAACTATGACCTCTAGTTCTAGAGCCAGCCATATCGAAATATCGATCCCTATCCACTCTATCATAACCATGAAGGAATTTAAAGACTGTCACCATATCCCCCCTTACTCTTCTAGCTTCGAGTGATGGCAAGTCTAATTCCCTCAGCCTCTCATCATAACCGAGATTGCGTATTTCTGGCACCAGTTTCGTGGCATGTCTTTGAACTTTTTCAAGCTTAGCTATGTGCTTTTTCAAGTGCGGATTCCAGAAGGGGGCTGCATATTCGAGTTTTGGCCTCACATAGGTTACATAAATATTTCTGAACATTTCCTTGTCCATGTGCCTGAAGGCTACCCTTACATTTGATAAGAATGCATATGCTGCCCTTACTACGCCATTTATATGTATTTCTGGAGACAAATCTGCCAATATGTTTACTCCTAGATCTCTCTCATTTTCTGTCTCCTGAAGTTGTACTCCAGCCACCGAGTAGTCAAGCTTGGGCCTTCTTGCACTTGTACCCATTCTCATTACCTTACATTTTGAGGTATTGAATTTCATTAGCCACTTTTCTGACCACTCATGCAGATTATTTAGATCCTCCTGAAGTTCTCTACCATTGTTCTCGTTTTTTACTTTCTTCACAATCTTTGCATCATCTGCAAACATATTCATGAATGAATTTACAGACTCTGGTAGGTCATTTACATATACAAGGAACAAAAGTGGCCCTAAAACTGAACCCTGTGGAACTCCACTACTAACTCTTCTCCAATCAGACACTGAGTGTCTTACTCTAACCCTCTGTTCCCTTCCTTCTAAGTAAGTTTTTATCCATTCCAAGACATTTCCACCTATTCTAGCCATTGATTGCAGCTTCCTAATAAGTCTCCCATGTGGAACAGTGTCAAACGCTTTCTGGAAGTCTAGGAATATGCAATCTGCCCAGCCCTCTCTTTCCTGTAAGATTTGGCTTACCTCATCATAAAATTCTAATAAGTTTGTTACTGTTGATCTTCCTTCTCTGAAGCCATGTTGCCTCACTGACAAAAAGTTGAAGGATTCCAAGTGAAGAGAGATATGTTTCCTTAGTAGTTTCTCCATAACTTTGCAAACTATGCTGGTCAAGGAAACTGGTCTATAGTTCAGAGCCGTATCCCTCCTTCCCTTTTTGAAGATAGGTATCACATTTGCTTGTTTCCAGCATCTTGGAATCTCCCCCGACTCCAATGACTCCTTAAATATGATACTTAGTGCCACTGATATTGTGTTTGCGCATTTTTTAAGCACATGAGGGGATATGTCATCAGGACCTGTAGCTTTATGAACATCTAAATCCATCAGCGCCTTGCATACCTCTGTGGCTGTAAGGTTGATGTTCTCTAATACCGGCCCTTGGGCTTCTATCACTGCAATCTGAGGGGGTGGGGTATTTTCTACTGTAAATACTGACTGAAACTCCTTGTTCAATTCTTTGCAGATCTCTTCGTCCGTCTCAGTGATGCTTCCATCCGCTCTCTTTAGCCTTAAAACCTGTTCTTTTACCTTCAGTTTTCCTCTGATAAAGCTGTGGAAAAGCTTGGGATTTTCTTTCGCCTTCCTGGTGATGTCCCTCTCATAATCTTTCTCTGCCTCTCTCCTTTTGCTTAGGTAGTCATTTCTTGCTCTTTTGTAGGTTTGCCAGGCATTTATGTTTTTTCTCCTCCTATACCTTTTCCAGCATTTGTCTCTCCACTCCTTAGCTCTTTTACACCCATTATCGAACCATTTCTCTCTGGCATGAATTACACCTACTTTGGTGACAGGTATGCAGCATTCTACAATCTTCCCATATTTCTCACAAAAGATGTCATACATTTCTTGTACAGATTTATTGTAAAATAAGGTTCTCCAGTCAATAACTGCAAAAAGCTCATTCATTTTGATGTAATCTCCTTTCTGATAGTTCCTCCTCATGTCCTCAGTGCCTCTACTCTCAGGAAGAATGTCTTCAATGATATACTCCATCAACAACACACAGTGGTCACTCTTTCCAATTGGTGGTTCATACTCAATATTTTCAATATCCAACACATTATCTGTGAACACCAGATCAAGTAGTGATGGCTCATCCCCACCCCTGGCTCTTGTTGGTTCCATTACATGTTGGTGTAGGAAATTCCCTTGTACGCAATCTAGGAATCTTGCCCCAAAGGAGTCCTCACCACTGTGTGGGTCAAGATTTATCCAATCTATCTCTTTATGATTAAAGTCTCCCATAATCAAAATCCTACATTTTTTCTCCCGCGCCATGTTAACAACTGAGTTTATGACTTCAATCGTACCTATATGACTTTCCTCATAAATTTCAAGCCTATTTTGGTTCCTTGGTGGGGTGTGTGTTTGTGTGTGTGTGTGTATGTGTGTGTGTGTGTGTGTACTTACCTAATTGTACTTACCTAATTGTGTCTACGGGAAAGAGCCCCAAGCTCGTATCTTCAGTCTCCTGATCGGTTCCATTTTATATTTAGTGATACTTATTATACCTGTCCTTAAAACTATGGATTGAGATAGCATTAACTACCTCCTCGCTTAGCCAATTCCAATTATCCACTACTCTTACACTGAAAAAATATTTCCTTACATCTTGCAAAGAAGTTTTCTTACGAAGCTTCAAACTATGACCTCTAGTTCTAGAGCCAGCCATATCAAAATATCGATCCCTATCCACTCTATCATAACCATGAAGGAATTTAAAGACTGTCACCATAGCCCCCCTCAATCTTCTAGCTTCGAGTGATGGTAAGTCTAATTCCCCCAGCCTCTCATCATAACTGAGATTGCGTATTTCTAGCACCAGTTTCGTGGCATGTCTTTGAACTCATTCAAGCTTAGCTTTGAGGCTTTTTCAAGAGTGCATTCCAAAAGGGGACTGCATATTCGAGGTTTGGCCTCACATAGGTTACATAAATATTTCTGAACATTTCCTTGCCCATGTGCCTGAAGGCTACCCTTACATTTGATAAGAATGCATATGCTGCCCTTACTATGCCATTTATATGTATTTCTGGAGACAAATCTGCCAGTATGTTTACTCCTAGATGTCTCTCATTTTCTGTCTCTTGAAGTTGTACTCCATCCACCGAGTAGTCAAGCTTGGGCCTTCTTGCACTTGTACCCATTCTCATTACCTTACATTTTGAAGTATTGAATTTCATTAGGCACTTTTCTGACCACTCATGCAGATTATTTAGATCCTTCTGAAGTTCTCTACCATTGTTCTCGTTTTTTACTTTCTTCACAATCTTCTATCATCTGCAAACATATTCATGAATGAATTTACAGACTCTGGTAGGTCATTTACATATACAAGAAACAAAAGTGACCCTAAAACTGAACCCTGTGGAACTCCACTACTAACTCTTCTCCATTCAGACACTGAGTGTCTTACTCTAACCCTCTGTTCCCTTCCTTCTAAGTGAGATTTTATCCATTCCAAGACATTTCCACCTATTCTAGCCATTGCTTGCAGCTTCCTAATAAGTCTCCCATGTGGAACAGTGTCAAACGCTCTCTGGAAGTCTAGGAATATGCAATCTGCCCAGCCCTCTCTTTCCTGTAAGATTCGTCTTACCTCATCATAAAATTCTAATAAGTTTGTTATTGTTGATCTACCTTCTCTAAAGCCATGTTGCCTCACTGACAGAAAGTTGAAGGATTCCAAGTGAAGAGAGATATGTTTCCTTTGTTGTTTCTCCATAACTTTGCAAAATATGCTGGTCAAGAAAACGTATCCCTCCTTCCCTTTTTGAAGATAGGTATCACATTTGCTTGTTTCCAATATCTTGGAATCTCTCTTGACTCCAGTGACTTTTTAAATATGATACTTAGTACCACTGATATTGAGTTTGAGCATTTTTTAAGTACATGAGGGGATATGTCATCAGGACCTGTAGCTTTATGAACATCTAAATCCATCAGCGCTTTGCATACCTCTGTGGCTGTAAGATTGATGTTGTCTAATACCGGCCCTTAAGCTTCTATCTCTGCAACCTGAGGGGGTGGGGTCTTTTCTACTGTAAATACTGACTGAAACTCCTTGTTCAATTCTTTGCAGATCTCTTCATCCGTATAAGTGATGCTTCTATCCGCTCTCTTTAGCCTTAAAACCTGTTCTTTTACCTTCAGATTTTCTCTGATAAAGCTGTGGAAAAACTTGGGATTTTCTTTAGCGTTCCTGATGATGTCCCTCTCACAATCTCTCTCTGCCTCTCTCCATTTACTTAGGTAGTCATTTCTTGCTCTTTTGTAGGTTTGCCAGGCATTTATGTCTTTTCTCCTCCTATACCTTTTCCAGCATTTGTCTTTCCACTCTTTAGCTCTTTTACACTCATTATCAAACCATTTCTCTCTGGCATGAATTACACCTACTTTGGTGAAAGGTATGCAGCAATCTGCTATCTTCCCATATTTCTTACAAAAGATGTCATGCATTTCTTGTACAGTTTTGTTGTAAAATAAGGTTCTCTAGTCAATAATTGCAAAAAGATCATTCATTTTGATGTAATCTCCTTTCGGATAGTTCCTCCTCATGTCCTCAGTGCCTCTACTCTCAGGCAGAATATCTTCAATGATATACTCCATCAACAACACACAGTGGTCACTCTTTCCAATTGGTGCTTCATACTCAATTTTTTCAATATCCAACACATTATCTGTGAATACTAGATCAAGTAGTGATGGCTCATCCCCAACCCTGGCCCTCGTTGGTTCCATTACATGTTGGTGTAGGAAATTCCCTTGTACGCAATCTAGGAAACTTGCCCCAATTGAGTCCTCACCACTGTGTGGGTCAAGATTTGTCCAATCTATCTCTTTATGATTAAAGTCTCCCATAATCAAAATCCTACATTTTCTCTCCCGTGCCATGTTAACAACTGAGTTTATGACTTCAGTAGTACCTATATGACTTTCCTCATAAACTTCTAGCCTTTTCTGGTTTCTTGGTGGGTTATATACAACAGTTATTATTAAGCTCTCTGACCCAGTATTTATGCGAGCAACAAGAAATTCCTTGAACTCACTTTCTAAAGCCAAGTTTATTTCTTCAACTTGAACCCTTACACTTATGAGCAGTGCTATCCCTCCACCAGCCCTCTCAGATCTTTCAACCCTTAATATTCTGAAGCCCTTAGGAAAAAATGTGACACTGTTTATGTCCTCACTCAACTTAGTCTCTGTAATTGCTACTATATCTGCCTTACTGTTGTGAATCCTATCTTTTAATTCTACTGCCTTACAAGCTAATCCATCAGCATTTGTGTATAACAATTTTAATGAGGCCCCATCCCCTGATTTTCTGTCATTGTCTTCTTTATTTCCCCTTTGTCTGGAAGAACTCTGAAATGAAAATTTTTCTTCTCTTCTTCATTTCTTTCCTCATTTAACCTTCTTGCCTCTTGCAACAAGTTTTTTATCTTTCCCATCTCTTCCTGTGTTCTATATCGTCTAATGAACACTTCTTTGAATTCTTGAAGGTCTTTTAGACTTTTTTCTCAACAATATTTCCCTACATGTTTCCCCTCTCTTAAAGGTTACTTTTGTTGGTCTCGACTTTCTTTCCCTAGAATATTTGCCTATTTGGCGTATGTTTACAATATCCTCAGGATCACAAACTACTCCAAGCTTTCTTATCAGGTCTACAACCCTAGCTTTATTTTCTTCAAGTCTCCCCTGCCATGTTGGCTCCGGGGATTCGCTTATGCCTGAGATTACCACTGTCTTCTCTTTATCAAGTGCCTGTTTGGTGAGTGGATTTGCCCTTTCCATCACTACGTCTTTCATTTTTTGATTACTGTCTCTTTATAGTCAACTGTTTGCATGTTTTCCAGTGCCACCTCCTTTACAGCCTCTTTTACTGCCACATTCCCCTTTAGTGCATCAGCAAAGGAAGTTTTCATGGCATCATATTCCATATTCACCTCCTGGAACTCTTTTCTAAATTGTTCAATGTATTACTTAATCTGGACATTCCAAGCAGCAATCTCGTCTCTCTCAGAAGAGAACAGTGAACTAACATCTAATTCAATGAGGCTGTCATTTAGCTGTTTGTTTTTATCTTCTTGTTTAAAAATTCTAGTTTCTAGTTCACTCTTTTCCCCTTCCAGCTTCTTTATTCTTTTTACTAGTTCCTTTCTCTCCTGCCCTTGTGCTTTATTTGCTTCCTCCAAAAGTCTTATTTCCTCTCTGAGTGTTTCATTCTCTTTCATTTCTCTATCCATATTCCGAATTTTATCATCAAGGCTTATAACCATTGCCTCTAAATCCTTGATTTTCTGTTTTAGTCTCCTAATTGCTATCCCTCCTCTCGACCAATGGGTGGGAGAGGCTTGGGACAGAGATGGCCTCATTTTTATGTTTTCCCTCTCACAGAATATAGAAAGAAGAAGAGAAAGAGAAAAAAGAGAGAAAAACTTTTATTTAAGCTTCACACAAAATTTTTATATCGCCATATGAGTGCTATTTAGTGACTCAATTTATCTCTTTTCTGGTAACACACATCTTAACTTAAAAATTTGACTATGATAATTTGAGGATAAAAAGAAAAAGAAAAAATGCAACAAAATCAAAGTCAAACCTGAAGGAAAATTCGAATTTGTATCTGAGGAGGCACCCACCTGTTTCTGCTATATATTCTTATTAACTGATAAACTCACTTGCTAACCAAGATATGTTATCACAGGATTAGACTTTACATTTAACTCAATATATATACAAAATAAAAAAAAATAGTAAAAGAGAAATCTAAAAGAAGAGAAAAAAAATGAAGAAAGTAAGACAGCTGTACTACTTGGCAACTTAACTCAGTACTGTTGACAGGTGTAGTTTTGGTATTTATTTATTTATTCAATTATTTTGTGTATCAAAACTAGCTATCAAATTAATATAAATGGGAAGGATACTGATTTTAACAATATATGGAACCACAGGATCAGGTGAACGGCTTAATAGCTCTCCCCAATTTACACTAAAAATTAGGTAATGTGATGTGATGGCTTCACCTCTAGCAACTCTTCTAAGTTTCCTTCAAGGTAGAACAGGGCAGCTTCTTCTCTTTCCCCTCACGAAAATGTTCTCAATTTTTTACTTTAATATTTTGGACAGTCTCGTCATACAACAAATATAAATTTTTTACTCACAATACTCTGCAGGATTTCTTATTTAGGGAAATTATGTTTGATTTACACACTATATTCTTAGTCACTCAAAAACACAAGGAAAAGCTTAAGAGATACTGAATACATGTGTACTGAATACGTGTGTGTGTGATTACCTAATTGTGATTACCTAATTGTGTTCACGGGAAAGAGCCCAAAGCTCGTATCTTCCCGTCTCCTGATCGGTTCCATTTTAGACTTAGTGATACTTATCATACCTGTCCTTAAAACTATGGATTGAGATAGCATTAACTACCTCCTCGCTTAGCCAATTCCAATTATCAACTACTCTTACACTGAAAAAGTATTTCCTTACATCCTGCAAAGAAGTTTTCTTACGAAGCTTCAAACTATGACCTCTAGTTCTAGAGCCAGCCATATTGAAATATCGATCCCTATCCACTCTATCATAACCATGAAGGAATTTAAAGACTGTCACCATATCCCCCCTTACTCTTCTAGCTTCGAGTGATGGTAAGTCTAATTCCCTCAGCCTCTCATCATAACTGAGATTGCGTATTTCTGGCACCAGTTTCGTGGCATGTCTTTGAACTTTTTCAAGCTTAGCTATGTGCTTTTTCAAGTGCGGATTCCAAAAGGGAGCTGCATATTCGAGTTTTGGCCTCACATAGATTACATAAATATTTCTGAACATTTCCTTGTCCATGTGCCTGAAGGCTACCCTTACATTTGATAAGAATGCATATGCTGCCCTTACTATGCCATTTATATGTATTTCTGTAGACAACTCTGCCAGTATGTTTACTCCTAGATGTCTCTCATTTTCTGTCTCTTGAAGTTGTACTCCAGCCACCGAGTAGTCAAGCTTGGGCCTTCTTGCACTTGTACCCATTCTCATTACCTTACATTTTGAAGTATTGAATTTCATTAACCACTTTTCTGACCACTCATGCAGATTATTTAGATCCTCCTGAAGTTCTCTACCATTGTTCTCGTTTTTTTACTTTCTTCACAATCTTTGTATCATCTGCAAACATATTCATGAATGAATTTACAGACTCTGGTAGGTCATTTACATATACAAGGAACAAAAGTGGCCTTAAAACTGAACCCTGTGGAACTCCACTACTAACTCTTCTCCATTCAGACACTGAGTGTCTTACTCTAACCCTCTGTTCCCTTCCTTCTAAGTAAGTTTTTATCCATTCCAAAACATTTCCACCTATTCTAGCCATTGTATGATTCTATTTCACAAAAAAAACATGAGTATTGTGATTTTGTAAATCGCTATGGCTACATAAGGAAATTGAAATAAATTTTAATATCCTTAGTACATTGTACTTTCAAGTTTACTACTTATCTTGAGAGGACAAGTAATAAACTTGAAAGTACTTTGTACTATGGATCTCAAACTTTATTTGAAGTTTCATACATAGAAATTACCATTCACACACACACACACACACACACACACACACACACAAACCCACCAAGGAACCAAAATAGGCTTGAAGTTTATGAGGAAAGTCATATAGGTACTATTGAAGTCATAAACTCAGTTGTTAACATGGCACGGGGAAAAAAATGTAGGATTTTGATTATGGGAGACTTTAATCATAAAGAGATAGATTGGATAAATCTTGACCCACACAGTGGTGAGGACTCATTCGGGGCATGATTCCTAGATTGCGTACAAGGGAATTTCCTACACCAACATGTAATGGAACCAACAAGGGCCAGGGGTGGGGATGAGCCATCACTACTTGATCTAGTGTTCACAGATAATGTGTTGGATATTGAAAAAATTGAGTATGAACCACCAATTGGAAAGAGTGACCACTGTGTGTTGTTGATGGAGTATATCATTGAAGATATTCTTCCTGAGAGTAGAGGCACTGAGGACATGAGGAGGAACTATCGGAAAGGAGATTACATCAAAATGAATGAGCTTTTTGCAGTTATTGACTGGAGAACCTTATTTTACAACAAATCTGTACAAGAAATGTATGACATCTTTTGTGAGAAATATGGGAAGATAGTAGATTGCTGCATACCTGTCACCAAAGTAGGTGTAATTCATGCCAGAGAGAAATGGTTCGATAATGGGTGTAAAAGAGCTAAGGAGTGGAGAGACAAATGCTGGAAAAGGTATAGGAGGAGAAAAAACATAAATGCCTGGCAAACCTACAAAAGAGCAAGAAATGACTACCTAAGTAAAAGGAGAGAGGCAGAGAGAGATTATGAGAGGGACATCACCAGGAAGGCTAAAGAAAATCCCAAGCTTTTCCACAGCTTTATCAGAGGAAAACTGAAAGTAAAAGAACAGGTTTTAAGGCTAAAGAGAGCGGATGGAAGCATCACCGAGACGGATGAAGAGATCTGCAAAGAATTGAACAAGGAGTTTCAGTCAGTATTTACAGTAGAAAATACCCCACCCCCTCAGATTGCAGTGATAGAAGCTCAAGGGCCGGTATTAGAGAACATCAACCTTACAGCCACAGAGGTATGCAAAGCGCTGATGGATTTAGATGTTCATAAAGCTACAGGTCCCGATGACATATCCCCTCATGTGCTTAAAAAATGCGCAAACACAATATCAGTGGCACTAAGTATCATATTTAAGGAGTCACTTGAGTCGGGGGAGATTCCAAAATGCTGGAAACAAGCAAATGTGATACCTATCTTCAAAAAGGGAAGGAGGGATACGGCTCTGAACAATAGACCAGTTTCCTTGACCAGCATAGTTTGCAAAGTTATGGAGAAACTACTAAGGAAACATATCTCTCTTCACTTGGAATCCTTTAACTTTTTGTCAGTGAGGCAACATGGCTTCAGAGAAGGTAGATCAACAGTAACAAACTTATTAGAATTTTATGATGAGGTAAGCCGAATCTTACAGGAAAGAGAGGGTTGGGCAGATTGCATATTCCTAGACTTCCAGAAAGCGTTTGACACTGTTCCACATGGGAGACTTATTAGGAAGCTGCAATCAATGGCTAGAATAGGTGGAAATGTTTTGGAATGGATAAAAACTTACTTAGAAGGAAGGGAACAGAGGGTTAGAGTAAGACACTCAGTGTCTGAATGGAGAAGAGTTAGTAGTGGAGTTCCACAGGGTTCAGTTTTAGGGCCACTTTTGTTCCTTGTATATGTAAATGACCTACCAGAGTCTGTAAATTCATTCATGAATATGTTTGCAGATGATGCAAAGATTGTGAAGAAAGTAAAAAACGAGAACAATGGTAGAGAACTTCAGGAGGATCTAAATAATCTGCATGAGTGGTCAGAAAAGTGGCTAATGAAATTCAATACTTCAAAATGTAAGGTAATGAGAATGGGTACAAGTGCAAGAAGGCCCAAATTTGACTACTCGGTGGCTGGAGTACAACTTCAAGAGACAGAAAATGAGAGACATCTAGGAGTAAACATACTGGCAGATTTGTCTCCAGAAATACATATAAATGGCATAGTAAGGGCGGCATATGCATTCTTATCAAATGTAAGGGTAGCCTTCAGGCACATGGACAAGGAAATGTTCAGAAATATTTATGTAACCTATGTGAGGCCAAAACTCGAATATGCAGCCCCCTTTTGGAATCCGCACTTGAAAAAGCACATAGCTAAGCTTGGAAAAGTTCAAAGACATGCCACGAAACTGGTGCCAGAAATACGCAATCTCAGTTATGATGAGAGGCTGAGGGAATTAGACTTACCATCACTCGAAGCTAGAAGAGTGAGGGGGGATATGGTGACAGTCTTTAAATTCCTTCATGGTTATGATAGAGTGGATAGGGATCGATATTTTGATATGGATGGCTCTAGAACTAGAGGTCATAGTTTGAAGCTTTGTAAGAAAACTTCTTCGCAGGATGTAAGGAAATACTTTTTCAGTGTAAGAGTAGTTGATAATTGGAATTGGCTAAGCGAGGAGGTAGTTAATGCTATCTCAATCCATAGCTTTAAGGACAGGAATGATAAGTATCACTAAGTCTAAAATGGAACCGATCAGGAGACGGGAAGATACGAGCTTTGGGCTCTTTCCCGTAAACACAATTAGGTAATCACAATTAGGTAATCACACACACATGGACAAGGAAATGTTCAGAAATATTTATGTAACCTATGTGAGGCCAAAATTCGAATATGCAGCCCTCTTTTGGAATCCGCACTTGAAAAAGCACATAGCTAAGCTTGAAAAAGTTCAAAGACATGCCACGAAACTGGTGCCAGAAATACGCAATCTCAGTTATGATGAGAGGCTGAGGGAATTACACTTACCATCACTCGAAGCTAGAAGAGTGAGGGGGGATATGGTGACAGTCTTTAAATTCCTTCATGGTTATGATAGAGTGGATAGGGATCGATATTTTGATATTGCTGGCTCTAGAACTAGAGGTCACAGTTTGAAGCTTCGTAAGAAAACTTCTTCGCAGGATGTAAGGAAATATTTTTTCAGTGTAAGAGTAGTTGATAATTAGAATTCGCTAAACGAGGAGGTAGTTAATGCTATCTCAATCCATAGTTTTAAGGACAGTATGATAAGTATCACTAAGTATAAAATGGAACCGATCAGGAGACGGGAAGATACGAGCTTTGAGCTCTTTCCCGTAAACACAATTAGGTAATCACAATTAGGTAATCACACACACACACACACACACACACACACACAAGTGCAAGTGCAAGAAGGCCCAAGCTTGACTACTCGGTGGCTGGAGTACAACTTCAAGAGACAGAAAATGAGAGAGATCTAGGAGTAAACATACTGGCCGATTTGTCTCCAGAAATACATATAAATGGCATAGTAAGGGCAGCATATGCATTCTTATCAAATGTAAGGGTAGCCTTCAGGCACATGGACAAGGAAATGTTCAGAAATATTTATGTAACCTATGTGAGGCCAAAACTCGAATATGCAGCCCCCTTTTGGAATCCGCACTTGAAAAAGCACATAGCTAAGCTTGAAAAAGTTCAAAGACATGCCACGAAACTGGTGCCAGAAATACGCAATCTCAGTTATGATGAGAGGCTGAAAGAATTAGACTTACCTTCACTCGAAGCTAGAAGAGTGAGGGGGGATATGGTGACAGTCTTTAAATTCCTTCATGGTTATGATAGAGTGGATAGGGATCGATATTTTGATATGGCTGGCTCTAGAACTAGAGGTCATAGTTTGAAGCTTCGTAAGAAAACTTCTTTGCAGGATGTAAGGAAATACTTTTTCAGTGTAAGAGTAGTTGATAATTGGAATTGGCTAAGCGAGGAGGTAGTTAATGCTATCTCAATCCATAGTTTTAAGGACAGGTATGATAAGTATCACTAAGTCTAAAATGGAACCGATCAGGAGACGGGAAGATACGAGCTTTGGGCTCTTTCCCGTAAACACAATTAGGTAATCACAATTAGGTAATCACACACACTTTTTCAGTGTAAGAGTAGTTGATAATTGGAATTCGCTAAGCGAGGAGGTAGTTAATGCTATCTCAATCCATAGTTTTAAGGACAGGTATGATAAGTATAACTAAGTCTAAAATGGAACCGATCAGGAGACGGGAAGATACGAGCTTTGGGCTCTTTCCCGTAAACACAATTAGGTAATCACAATTAGGTAATCACACACACACACACACACACACACACAAGTGCAAGTGCAAGAAGGCCCAAGCTTGACTACTCGGTGGCTGGAGTACAACTTCAAGAGACAGAAAATGAGAGAGATCTAGGAGTAAACATACTGGCCGATTTGTCTCCAGAAATACATATAAATGGCATAGTAAGGGCAGCATATGCATTCTTATCAAATGTAAGGGTAGCCTTCAGGCACATGGACAAGGAAATGTTCAGAAATATTTATGTAACCTATGTGAGGCCAAAACTCGAATATGCAGCCCCCTTTTGGAATCCGCACTTGAAAAAGCACATAGCTAAGCTTGAAAAAGTTCAAAGACATGCCACGAAACTGGTGCCAGAAATACGCAATCTCAGTTATGATGAGAGGCTGAAAGAATTAGACTTACCTTCACTCGAAGCTAGAAGAGTGAGGGGGGATATGGTGACAGTCTTTAAATTCCTTCATGGTTATGATAGAGTGGATAGGGATCGATATTTTGATATGGCTGGCTCTAGAACTAGAGGTCATAGTTTGAAGCTTCGTAAGAAAACTTCTTTGCAGGATGTAAGGAAATACTTTTTCAGTGTAAGAGTAGTTGATAATTGGAATTGGCTAAGCGAGGAGGTAGTTAATGCTATCTCAATCCATAGTTTTAAGGACAGGTATGATAAGTATCACTAAGTCTAAAATGGAACCGATCAGGAGACGGGAAGATACGAGCTTTGGGCTCTTTCCCGTAAACACAATTAGGTAATCACAAATAGGTAATCACACACACTTTTTCAGTGTAAGAGTAGTTGATAATTGGAATTCGCTAAGCGAGGAGGTAGTTAATGCTATCTCAATCCATAGTTTTAAGGACAGGTATGATAAGTATAACTAAGTCTAAAATGGAACCGATCAGGAGACGGGAAGATACGAGCTTTGGGCTCTTTCCCGTAAACAGAATTAGGTAATCACAATTAGGTAATCACACATATGCACATGCACACACATACACACACACACACACACGTGCACACGTGCGTGCGCACACACAGTACACACATCCCAGTATCTCTTAAATTTTTCCTTGTGTTTTTGAGTGAGTAAGTGCTTAGTGGAAAACTTTACCATAATTTCCCTAAATAAGAAATCCTGCAGAGCATTGTGAGCAAAAAACTTATATTTGTTGTATGACGAGACTGTCCAAAATATTAAAGTAAAAAATTGAGAACATTATCGTGAGGGGAAAGAGAAGAAGCTGTCCTGTTCTGCCTTGAAGGAAATTTAGAAGAGTTGCAAGGGGTGAAGCCATCACATCACATTACCTAATGTTTTGTGTAAAATGGGGAAAGCTCTTAAGCCGTTTACCTGATCCTGTGGTTCCATATATTGTTAAAATCAGTATCCTTCCCATTTATATTAACTTGTTAGTTAGTTTGATACACGAAATAATTAAATAATTAAATAAATACCAAAAATACACCTGTCAACAGTACTGAGTTAAGTTGCCAAGTAGCACAGCTGTCTTTTCTTCACTTTTTTTCTTTTAGCTCTCTCTTTTACTATTTTTTATTTTGTATATATATTGAGTTTAATGTAAAGTCTGATCCTGTGATAACATATCTTGGTTAGCAAGTGAGTTTATCAGTTAATAAGAATATATAGCAGAAACAAGTGGGTATCTCCTCAGATACAAATTCGAATTTTCCTACAGTTTGACTTTTGCTTTTGTTTTTGTTAGCATTTTTTTTTCTTTTTATCCTCAAATTACCATAGTCAAATTTTTAAGTTAAGATGTGTGTTACCAGAAAGGAGATAAATTGAGTCACTAAATAGCACATATATGGCGATATAAAAATTCCGTGTGAAGCTTAAATAAAAGTTTTTTCTCTCTTCTTTCTCTTTCTCTTCTTCTTTCTATATTCTGTGAGAGGGAAAACATAAAAATGAGGCCATCTCTGTCCCAAGCCTCTCCCACCCATGGGTCGGGGGGAGAGGTAGCTATTAGGAGACTAAAACAGAAAATCAAGGATTTAGAGGCTATGGTTATAAGCCTTGATGATAAAATTCGGAATATGGATAGAGAAATGAAAGAGAATGAAACACTCAGAGAGGAAATAAGACTTTTGGAGGAAGCAAATAAAGCACAAGGGCAGGAGAGAAAGGAACTAGAAAAACGAATAAAAAAGCTGGAAGGGGAAAAGAGTGAACTAGAAACCAGAATTTTTAAACAAGAAGATAAAAACAAACAGTTGAACAACAACCTAAATGAAGTAGATGTTACTTCACTGCTCTCTTCTGAGAGAGATGAGATTGCAGCTTACAATATCCGAATTAAGGAAAATATTGAACAGTTTAGAAAAGAGTTCCAGGAGTGTAATATGGAACATGATGCCATGAAAACTTCCTCTGCTGAGGCACTAAAGGGGAATGTGGCAGTGAAAGAGGCTGTAAAGGTGGTGGCACTGGAAAACATACAAACAGTTGACTATAAACAGACTGTAATCGACAAAATGAAAGACGTTGTAATGGAAAGGGCAAATCCAATGATTAAACAGGCCCTTGATATAGAGAAGACAGTGGTAATCTCAAGCATAAGCGAATCCCAGGAGCCAACATGGCAAGGGAGACTTGAAGAAAATAAAGCTAGGGTTGTAGACCTGATAAGAAAGCTTGGAGTAGTTTGTGGTCCTGAGGATATTGTAAACATTCACCAACTAGGCAAATATTCGAGAGAATTAAAGCTGAGACCAACAAAAGTAACCTTTGAGAAAGGAAAAACATGTAGGGATATATTGTTGAGAAAAAAATGTCTTCATGACCTTCAAGAATTCAAAGAAGTGTACATTAGACGATACAAAACACAGGAAGAGATGGGAAAGATCAAAAACTTGTTGCAAGAGGCAAGAAGGTTAAATGAGGAAAGAAATGAAGAAGAGAAGAAAAATTTTCATTTCAGAGTTCTTCCAGACAAAGGGGAGATAAAGAAGATAATGACAGAAGATCAGGGGATGGGGTCCCATTAAGATTGCTATACACAAATGCTGATGGACTAGCTGATAAGGCAGTAGAATTAAAAGATAGGATTCACAACAGTAAGGCACATATAGTAGCAATTAAAGAGACTAAGTTGAGTGAGGACATAAACAGTGTCACAGTTTTTCCTAAGGGCTTCAGAATATTAAGGGTTGCAAGATCTGAGAGGACTGGTGGAGGGATAGCACTGCTCATAAGTAAAAGGATTCAAGTTGAAGAAATAAACTTGGCTATAGAAAGTGGGTCAGAGAGCATTATAATAACTGTTATATATAACCCACCAAGGAACCAGAATAGGCTAGAAGTTTATGAGGAAAGTCATTTAGGTACTATTGAAGTCATAAACTCAGTTGTTAACATGGCACGGGAGAGAAAATGTAGGATTTTGATTATGGGAGATTTTAATCATAAAGAGATAAATTGGATAAATCTTGACCCACACAGTGGTGAGGACTCATTCGGGGCAAGATTCCTAGATTGCGTACAAGGGAATTTCCTACACCAACATGTAATGGAACCAACGAGGGTACGGGGTTGGGATGAGCCATCACTACTTGATCTAGTATTCACAGATAAAGTATTGGATATTGAAAAAATTGAGTATGAAGCACCAATTGGAAAGAGTGACCACTGTGTGTTGGTGATGGAGTATATCATTGAAGATATTCTGCCTGAGAGTAGAGGCACTGAGGACATGAGGAGGAACTATCCGAGAGGAGATTACATCAAAATGAATGAGCTTTTTGCAATTATTGACTGGAGAACCTTAGTTTACAACAAATCTGTACAAGAAATGTATGACATCTTTTGTGAGAAAAATGGGAAGATAGTAGATTGTTGCATACCTTTCACCAAAGTAGGTGTAATTCATGCCAGAGAGAAATTGTTTGATAATGAGTGTAAAAGAGCTAAATAGTGGAGAGACAAATGCTGGAAAAGGTTTAGGAGAAGAAAAAACATAAATGCCTGGCAAACCTAAAAAAGAGCAAGAAATGACTACCTAAGTAAAAGAAGATAGGCAGAAAGAGACTATGAGAGGGACATCACCAGGAAGACTAAAGAAAATCCCTAGCTTTTCCACAGCTTTATCAAAGGAAAACTGAAGGTAAAAGAACAGGTTTTAAGGCTTAAGAGAAAGGATGGAAGCATCACTGAGACGGATGAAGAGATCTGCAAAGAAGTGATACAAGGAGTTTCAGTCAGTATTTACAGTAGGAGATACCACACCCCCTCAGATTGCAGAGGTAGAAGCTCAAGGCCCGGTATTAGAGAATATTAACCTTACAACCACAGAGGTATGCAAGGCGCTGATGGAGTTAGATGTTCATAAAGCTACAGGTCCTGATGACATATCCCCTCATATACTTAAAAAATCACTGGAGTCAGTGGAGATTCCAAGATGCTGGAAACAAGCAAACGTGATACCTATCTTCAAAAAGGGAAGGAAGGACACGGCTCTAAACAATAGACCAATTTCCTTGACCAGCATAGTTTGCAAAGTTATGGAGAAACTACTTAGGAAACATATCTCTCTTCACTTGGAATCCTTCAACTTTTTGTCAGTGAGGCAACATGGCTTCAGAGAAGGTAGATCAACAGTAACAAACTTATTAGAATTTTATGATGAGGTAAGCCGAATCTTACAGGAAAGAGAGGGCTTGGCAGATTGCATATTCCTAGACTTCCAGAAAGTGTTTGACACTGTTCCACATGGGAGACTTATTAGGAAGCTGCAAGCAATGGCTAGAATAGGTGGAAATGTCTTGGAATGAATAAAAACTTACTTAGCAGGAAGGGAACAGAGGGTTAGAGTAAGACACTCAGTGTCTGAATGGAGAAGAGTTAGTAGTGGAGTTCCACAGGGTTCAGTTTTAGGGCCACTTTTGTTCCTTGTATATGTAAATGACCTACCAGAGTCTGTAAATTCATTCATGAATATGTTTGCAGATGATGCAAAGATTGTGAAGAAATTAAGAAACGAGAACATTGGTAGAGAACTTCAGGAAGATCTAAATAGTCTGCATGAGTGGTCAGAAAAATGGCTAATGAAATTCAGTACTTCAAAATGTAAGGTAATGAGAATGGGTACAAGTGCAAGAAGGCCCAAGCTAGACTACTCGGTGGCTGGAGTACAACTTCAAGAGACAGAAAATGAGAGAGATCTAGGAGAAAACATACTGGCAGATTTGTCTCCAGAAATACATATAAATGGCATAGTAAGGGTGGCATATGCATTCTTATCAAATGTAAGGGTAGCCTTCAGGCACATGGACAAGGAAATGTTCAGAAATATTTATGTAACCTATGTGAGGCCAAAACTCGAATATGCAGCCCCCTTTTGGAATCCGCACTTGAAAAAACACATAGCTAAGCTTGAAAAAGTTCAAAGACATGCATCGAAACTGGTGCCAGAAATACGCAATCTCAGTTATGATGAGAGGCTGAGGGAATTAGACTTACCATCACTCGAAGCTAGAAGAGTGAGGGGGGATATGGTGACAGTCTTTAAATTCCTTCATGGTTATGATAGAGTGGATAGGGATCGATATTTTGATATGGATGGCTCTAGAACTAGAGGTCATAGTTTGAAGCTTTGTAAGAAAACTTCTTCGCAGGATGTAAGGAAATACTTTTTCAGTGTAAGAGTAGTTGATAATTGGAATTGGCTAAGCGAGGAGGTAGTTAATGCTATCTCAATCCATAGCTTTAAGGACAGGTATGATAAGTATCACTAAGTCTAAAATGGAACCGATCAGGAGACGGGAAGATACAAGCTTTGGGCTCTTTCCTGTAAACACAATTAGGTAATCACAATTAGGTAATCACACACACATGGACAAGGAAATGTTCAGAAATATTTATGTAACCTATGTGAGGCCAAAATTCGAATATGCAGCCCTCTTTTGGAATCCGCACTTGAAAAAGCACATAGCTAAGCTTGAAAAAGTTCAAAGACATGCCACGAAACTGGTGCCAGAAATACGCAATCTCAGTTATGATGAGAGGCTGAGGGAATTAGACTTACCATCACTCGAAGCTAGAAGAGTGAGGGGGGATATGGTGACAGTCTTTAAATTCCTTCATGGTTATGATAGAGTGGATAGGGATCGATATTTTGATATGGATGGCTCTAGAACTAGAGGTCATAGTTTGAAGCTTTGTAAGAAAACTTCTTCGCAGGATGTAAGGAAATACTTTTTCAGTGTAAGAGTAGTTGATAATTGGAATTGGCTAAGCGAGGAGGTAGTTAATGCTATCTCAATCCATAGCTTTAAGGACAGGTATGATAAGTATCACTAAGTCTAAAATGGAACCGATCAGGAGACGGGAAGATACAAGCTTTGGGCTCTTTCCTGTAAACACAATTAGGTAATCACAATTAGGTAATCACACACACATGGACAAGGAAATGTTCAGAAATATTTATGTAACCTATGTGAGGCCAAAATTCGAATATGCAGCCCCCTTTTGGAATCCGCACTTGAAAAAACACATAGCTAAGCTTGAAAAAGTTCAAAGACATGCCACGAAACTGGTGCCAGAAATACGCAATCTCAGTTATGATGAGAGGCTGAGGGAATTAGACTTACCATCACTCGAAGCTAGAAGAGTGAGGGGGGATATGGTGACAGTCTTTAAATTCCTTCATGGTTATGATAGAGTGGATAGGGATCGATATTTTGATATGGCTGGCTCTAGAACTAGAGGTCACAATTTGAAGCTTCGTAAGAAAACTTCTTCGCAGGATGTAAGGAAATATTTTTTCAGTGTAAGAGTAGTTGATAATTAGAATTCGCTAAGCGAGGAGGTAGTTAATGCTATCTCAATCCATAGTTTTAAGGACAGTATGATAAGTATCACTAAGTATAAAATGGAACCGATCAGGAGACGGGAAGATACGAGCTTTGGGCTCTTTCCCGTAAACACAATTAGGTAATCACAATTAGGTAATCACACACACACACACACACACACACACACACACAAGTGCAAGTGCAAGAAGGCCCAAGCTTGACTACTCGGTGGCTGGAGTACAACTTCAAGAGACAGAAAATGAGAGAGATCTAGGAGTAAACATACTGGCCGATTTGTCTCCAGAAATACATATAAATGGCATAGTAAGGGCAGCATATGCATTCTTATCAAATGTAAGGGTAGCCTTCAGGCACATGGACAAGGAAATGTTCAGAAATATTTATGTAACCTATGTGAGGCCAAAACTCGAATATGCAGCCCCCTTTTGGAATCCGCACTTGAAAAAGCACATAGCTAAGCTTGAAAAAGTTCAAAGACATGCCACGAAACTGGTGCCAGAAATACGCAATCTCAGTTATGATGAGAGGCTGAAAGAATTAGACTTACCTTCACTCGAAGCTAGAAGAGTGAGGGGGGATATGGTGACAGTCTTTAAATTCCTTCATGGTTATGATAGAGTGGATAGGGATCGATATTTTGATATGGCTGGCTCTAGAACTAGAGGTCAGAGTTTGAAGCTTCGTAAGAAAACTTCTTTGCAGGATGTAAGGAAATACTTTTTCAGTGTAAGAGTAGTTGATAATTGGAATTGGCTAAGCGAGGAGGTAGTTAATGCTATCTCAATCCATAGTTTTAAGGACAGGTATGATAAGTATCACTAAGTCTAAAATGGAACCGATCAGGAGACGGGAAGATACGAGCTTTGGGCTCTTTCCCGTAAACACAATTAGGTAATCACAATTAGGTAATCACACACACTTTTTCAGTGTAAGAGTAGTTGATAATTGGAATTCGCTAAGCGAGGAGGTAGTTAATGCTATCTCAATCCATAGTTTTAAGGACAGGTATGATAAGATTAACTAAGTCTAAAATGGAACCGATCAGGAGACGGGAAGATACGAGCTTTGGGCTCTTTCCCGTAAACACAATTAGGTAATCACACACACACACACACACACACACACACACACAAGTGCAAGTGCAAGAAGGCCCAAGCTTGACTACTCGGTGGCTGGAGTACAACTTCAAGAGACAGAAAATGAGAGAGATCTAGGAGTAAACATACTGGCCGATTTGTCTCCAGAAATACATATAAATGGCATAGTAAGGGCAGCATATGCATTCTTATCAAATGTAAGGGTAGCCTTCAGGCACATGGACAAGGAAATGTTCAGAAATATTTATGTAACCTATGTGAGGCCAAAACTCGAATATGCAGCCCCCTTTTGGAATCCGCACTTGAAAAAGCACATAGCTAAGCTTGAAAAAGTTCAAAGACATGCCACGAAACTGGTGCCAGAAATACGCAATCTCAGTTATGATGAGAGGCTGAAAGAATTAGACTTACCTTCACTCGAAGCTAGAAGAGTGAGGGGGGATATGGTGACAGTCTTTAAATTCCTTCATGGTTATGATAGAGTGGATAGGGATCGATATTTTGATATGGCTGGCTCTAGAACTAGAGGTCAGAGTTTGAAGCTTCGTAAGAAAACTTCTTTGCAGGATGTAAGGAAATACTTTTTCAGTGTAAGAGTAGTTGATAATTGGAATTGGCTAAGCGAGGAGGTAGTAAATGCTATCTCAATCCAATGTTTTAAGGACAGGTATGATAAGTATCACTAAGTCTAAAATGGAACCGATCAGGAGACGGGAAGATACGAGCTTTGGGCTCTTTCCCGTAAACACAATTAGGTAATCACAATTAGGTAATCACACACACTTTTTCAGTGTAAGAGTAGTTGATAATTGGAATTCGCTAAGCGAGGAGGTAGTTAATGCTATCTCAATCCATAGTTTTAAGGACAGGTATGATAAGATTAACTAAGTCTAAAATGGAACCGATCAGGAGACGGGAAGATACGAGCTTTGGGCTCTTTCCCGTAAACACAATTAGGTAATCACACACACACACACACACACACACACACACACACAAGTGCAAGTGCAAGAAGGCCCAAGCTTGACTACTCGGTGGCTGGAGTACAACTTCAAGAGACAGAAAATGAGAGAGATCTAGGAGTAAACATACTGGCCGATTTGTCTCCAGAAATACATATAAATGGCATAGTAAGGGCAGCATATGCATTCTTATCAAATGTAAGGGTAGCCTTCAGGCACATGGACAAGGAAATGTTCAGAAATATTTATGTAACCTATGTGAGGCCAAAACTCGAATATGCAGCCCCCTTTTGGAATCCGCACTTGAAAAAGCACATAGCTAAGCTTGAAAAAGTTCAAAGACATGCCACGAAACTGGTGCCAGAAATACGCAATCTCAGTTATGATGAGAGGCTGAAAGAATTAGACTTACCTTCACTCGAAGCTAGAAGAGTGAGGGGGGATATGGTGACAGTCTTTAAATTCCTTCATGGTTATGATAGAGTGGATAGGGATCGATATTTTGATATGGCTGGCTCTAGAACTAGAGGTCATAGTTTGAAGCTTCGTAAGAAAACTTCTTTGCAGGATGTAAGGAAATACTTTTTCAGTGTAAGAGTAGTTGATAATTGGAATTGGCTAAGCGAGGAGGTAGTTAATGCTATCTCAATCCATAGTTTTAAGGACAGGTATGATAAGTATCACTAAGTCTAAAATGGAACCGATCAGGAGACGGGAAGATACGAGCTTTGGGCTCTTTCCTGTAAACACAATTAGGTAATCACAATTAGGTAATCACACACACTTTTTCAGTGTAAGAGTAGTTGATAATTGGAATTCGCTAAGCGAGGAGGTAGTTAATGCTATCTCAATCCATAGTTTTAAGGACAGGTATGATAAGTATAACTAAGTCTAAAATGGAACCGATCAGGAGACGGGAAGATACGAGCTTTGGGCTCTTTCCCGTAAACACAATTAGGTAATCACAATTAGGTAATCACACACACACACACACACACACACACAAGTGCAAGTGCAAGAAGGCCCAAGCTTGACTACTCGGTGGCTGGAGTACAACTTCAAGAGACAGAAAATGAGAGAGATCTAGGAGTAAACATACTGGCCGATTTGTCTCCAGAAATACATATAAATGGCATAGTAAGGGCAGCATATGCATTCTTATCAAATGTAAGGGTAGCCTTCAGGCACATGGACAAGGAAATGTTCAGAAATATTTATGTAACCTATGTGAGGCCAAAACTCGAATATGCAGCCCCCTTTTGGAATCCGCACTTGAAAAAGCACATAGCTAAGCTTGAAAAAGTTCAAAGACATGCCACGAAACTGGTGCCCGAAATACGCAATCTCAGTTATGATGAGAGGCTGAAAGAATTAGACTTACCTTCACTCGAAGCTAGAAGAGTGAGGGGGGATATGGTGACAGTCTTTAAATTCCTTCATGGTTATGATAGAGTGGATAGGGATCGATATTTTGATATGGCTGGCTCTAGAACTAGAGGTCAGAGTTTGAAGCTTCGTAAGAAAACTTCTTTGCAGGATGTAAGGAAATACTTTTTCAGTGTAAGAGTAGTTGATAATTGGAATTGGCTAAGCGAGGAGGTAGTTAATGCTATCTCAATCCATAGTTTTAAGGACAGGTATGATAAGTATCACTAAGTCTAAAATGGAACCGATCAGGAGACGGGAAGATACGAGCTTTGGGCTCTTTCCCGTAAACACAATTAGGTAATCACAATTAGGTAATCACACACACTTTTTCAGTGTAAGAGTAGTTGATAATTGGAATTCGCTAAGCGAGGAGGTAGTTAATGCTATCTCAATCCATAGTTTTAAGGACAGGTATGATAAGTATAACTAAGTCTAAAATGGAACCGATCAGGAGACGGGAAGATACGAGCTTTGGGCTCTTTCCCGTAAACACAATTAGGTAATCACAATTAGGTAATCACACACACACACACACACACACACACACACAAGTGCAAGTGCAAGAAGGCCCAAGCTTGACTACTCGGTGGCTGGAGTACAACTTCAAGAGACAGAAAATGAGAGAGATCTAGGAGTAAACATACTGGCCGATTTGTCTCCAGAAATACATATAAATGGCATAGTAAGGGCAGCATATGCATTCTTATCAAATGTAAGGGTAGCCTTCAGGCACATGGACAAGGAAATGTTCAGAAATATTTATGTAACCTATGTGAGGCCAAAACTCGAATATGCAGCCCCCTTTTGGAATCCGCACTTGAAAAAGCACATAGCTAAGCTTGAAAAAGTTCAAAGACATGCCACGAAACTGGTGCCAGAAATACGCAATCTCAGTTATGATGAGAGGTTGAAAGAATTAGACTTACCTTCACTCGAAGCTAGAAGAGTGAGGGGGGATATGGTGACAGTCTTTAAATTCCTTCATGGTTATGATAGAGTGGATAGGGATCGATATTTTGATATGGCTGGCTCTAGAACTAGAGGTCATAGTTTGAAGCTTCGTAAGAAAACTTCTTTGCAGGATGTAAGGAAATACTTTTTCAGTGTAAGAGTAGTTGATAATTGGAATTGGCTAAGCGAGGAGGTAGTTAATGCTATCTCAATCCATAGTTTTAAGGACAGGTATGATAAGTATCACTAAGTCTAAAATGGAACCGATCAGGAGACGGGAAGATACGAGCTTTGGGCTCTTTCCTGTAAACACAATTAGGTAATCACAATTAGGTAATCACACACACTTTTTCAGTGTAAGAGTAGTTGATAATTGGAATTCGCTAAGCGAGGAGGTAGTTAATGCTATCTCAATCCATAGTTTTAAGGACAGGTATGATAAGTATAACTAAGTCTAAAATGGAACCGATCAGGAGACGGGAAGATACGAGCTTTGGGCTCTTTCCCGTAAACACAATTAGGTAATCACAATTAGGTAATCACACATATGCACATGCACACACATTCACACACACACACACGTGCACACGTGCGTGCGCACACACAGTACACACATCCCAGTATCTCTTAAATTTTTCCTTGTGTTTTTGAGTAAGTGCTTAGTGGAAAACTTTACCATAATTTCCCTAAATAAGAAATCCTGCAGAGTATTGTGAGCAAAAAACTTATATTTGTTGTATGACGAGACTGTCCAAAATATTAAAGTAAAAAATTGAGAACATTTTCGTGAGGGGAAAGAGAAGAAGCTGTCCTGTTCTGCCTTGAAGGAAATTTAGAAGAGTTGCAAGGGGTGAAGCCATCACATCACATTACCTAATGTTTTGTGTAAAATGGGGAAAGCTCTTAAGCCATTTACCTGATCCTGTGGTTCCATATATTGTTAAAATCAGTATCCTTCCCATTTATATTAACTTGTTAGTTAGTTTGATACACGAAATAATTAAATAATTAAATAAATACCAAAAATACACCTGTCAACAGTACTGAGTTAAGTTGCCAAGTAGCACAGCTGTCTTTTCTTCACTTTTTTTCTTTTAACTCTCTCTTTTACTATTTTTTATTTTGTATATATATTGAGTTTAATGTAAAGTCTGATCCTGTGATAACATATCTTGGTTAGCAAGTGAGTTTATCAGTTAATAAGAATATATAGCAGAAACAGGTGGGTATCTCCTCAGATACAAATTCGAATTTTCCTACAGTTTGACTTTTGCTTTTGTTTTTGTTAGCATTTTTTTTTCTTTTTATCCTCAAATTACCAAAGTCAAATTTTTAAGTTAAGATGTGTGTTACCAGAAAGGAGATAAATTGAGTCACTAAATAGCACATATATGGCGATATAAAAATTCCGTGTGAAGCTTAAATAAAAGTTTTTTCTCTCTTCTTTCTCTTTCTCTTCTTCTTTCTATATTCTGTGAGAGGGAAAACATAAAAATGAGGCCATCTCTGTCCCAAGCCTCTCCCACCCATGGGTCGGGGGGAGAGGTAGCTATTAGGAGACTAAAACAGAAAATCAAGGATTTAGAGGCTATGGTTATAAGCCTTGATGATAAAATTCGGAATATGGATAGAGAAATGAAAGAGAATGAAACACTCAGAGAGGAAATAAGACTTTTGGAGGAAGCAAATAAAGCACAAGGGCAGGAGAGAAAGGAACTAGAAAAACGAATAAAAAAGCTGGAAGGGGAAAAGAGTGAACTAGAAACCAGAATTTTTAAACAAGAAGATAAAAACAAACAGTTGAACAACAACCTAAATGAAGTAGATGTTACTTCACTGCTCTCTTCTGAGAGAGATGAGATTGCAGCTTACAATATCCGAATTAAGGAAAATATTGAACAGTTTAGAAAAGAGTTCCAGGAGTGTAATATGGAACATGATGCCATGAAAACTTCCTCTGCTGAGGCACTAAAGGGGAATGTGGCAGTGAAAGAGGCTGTAAAGGTGGTGGCACTGGAAAACATACAAACAGTTGACTATAAACAGACTGTAATCGACAAAATGAAAGACGTTGTAATGGAAAGGGCAAATCCAATGATTAAACAGGCCCTTGATATAGAGAAGACAGTGGTAATCTCAAGCATAAGCGAATCCCAGGAGCCAACATGGCAAGGGAGACTTGAAGAAAATAAAGCTAGGGTTGTAGACCTGATAAGAAAGCTTGGAGTAGTTTGTGGTCCTGAGGATATTGTAAACATTCACCAACTAGGCAAATATTCGAGGGAAGGAAAGCTGAGACCAACAAAAGTAACCTTTGAGAAAGGAAAAACATGTAGGGATATATTGTTGAGAAAAAAATGTCTTCATGACCTTCAAGAATTCAAAGAAGTGTACATTAGACGACACAAAACACAGGAAGAGATGGGAAAGATCAAAAACTTGTTGCAAGAGGCAAGAAGGTTAAATGAGGAAAGAAATGAAGAAGAGAAGAAAAATTTTCATTTCAGAGTTCTTCCAGACAAAGGGGAGATAAAGAAGATCATGACAGAAGATCAGGGGATGGGGTCCCATTAAGATTGCTATACACAAATGCTGATGGACTAGCTGATAAGGCAGTAGAATTAAAAGATAGGATTCACAACAGTAAGGCACATATAGTAGCAATTAAAGAGACTAAGTTGAGTGAGGACATAAACAGTGTCACAGTTTTTCCTAAGGGCTTCAGAATATTAAGGGTTGCAAGATCTGAGAGGACTGGTGGAGGGATAGCACTGCTCATAAGTAAAAGGATTCAAGTTGAAGAAATAAACTTGGCTATAGAAAGTGGGTCAGAGAGCATTATAATAACTGTTATATATAACCCACCAAGGAACCAGAATAGGCTAGAAGTTTATGAGGAAAGTCATTTAGGTACTATTGAAGTCATAAACTCAGTTGTTAACATGGCACGGGAGAGAAAATGTAGGATTTTGATTATGGGAGATTTTAATCATAAAGAGATAAATTGGATAAATCTTGACCCACACAGTGGTGAGGACTCATTCGGGGCAAGATTCCTAGATTGCGTACAAGGGAATTTCCTACACCAACATGTAATGGAACCAACGAGGGCCCGGGGTTGGGATGAGCCATCACTACTTGATCTAGTATTCACAGATAAAGTATTGGATATTGAAAAAATTGAGTATGAAGCACCAATTGGAAAGAGTGACCACTGTGTGTTGTTGATGGAGTATATCATTGAAGATATTCTGCCTGAGAGTAGAGGCACTGAGGACATGAGGAGGAACTATCCGAGAGGAGATTACATCAAAATGAATGAGCTTTTTGCAATTATTGACTGGAGAACCTTATTTTACAACAAATCTGTACAAGAAATGTATGACATCTTTTGTGAGAAAAATGGGAAGATAGTAGATTGCTGCATACCTTTCACCAAAGTAGGTGTAATTCATGCCAGAGAGAAATTGTTTGATAATGAGTGTAAAAGAGCTAAATAGTGGAGAGACAAATGCTGGAAAAGGTTTAGGAGAAGAAAAAACATAAATGCCTGGCAAACCTAAAAAAGAGCAAGAAATGACTACCTAAGTAAAAGAAGATAGGCAGAAAGAGACTATGAGAGGGACATCACCAGGAAGACTAAAGAAAATCCCAAGCTTTTCCACAGCTTTATCAAAGGAAAACTGAAGGTAAAAGAACAGGTTTTAAGGCTTAAGAGAAAGGATGGAAGCATCACTGAGACGGATGAAGAGATCTGCAAAGAAGTGATACAAGGAGTTTCAGTCAGTATTTACAGTAGGAGATACCCCACCCCCTCAGATTGCAGAGGTAGAAGCTCAAGGCCCGGTATTAGAGAATATTAACCTTACAACCACAGAGGTATGCAAGGCGCTGATGGAGTTAGATGTTCATAAAGCTACAGGTCCTGATGACATATCCCCTCATATACTTAAAAAATCACTGGAGTCAGTGGAGATTCCAAGATGCTGGAAACAAGCAAACGTGATACCTATCTTCAAAAAGGGAAGGAAGGACACGGCTCTGAACAATAGACCAATTTCCTTGACCAGCATAGTTTGCAAAGTTATGGAGAAACTACTTAGGAAACATATCTCTCTTCACTTGGAATCCTTCAACTTTTTGTCAGTGAGGCAACATGGCTTCAGAGAAGGTAGATCAACAGTAACAAACTTATTAGAATTTTATGATGAGGTAAGCCGAATCTTACAGGAAAGAGAGGGCTTGGCAGATTGCATATTCCTAGACTTCCAGAAAGTGTTTGACACTGTTCCACATGGGAGACTTATTAGGAAGCTGCAAGCAATGGCTAGAATAGGTGGAAATGTCTTGGAATGAATAAAAACTTACTTAGCAGGAAGGGAACAGAGGGTTAGAGTAAGACACTCAGTGTCTGAATGGAGACGAGTTAGTAGTGGAGTTCCACAGGGTTCAGTTTTAGGGCCACTTTTGTTCCTTGTATATGTAAATGACCTACCAGAGTCTGTAAATTCATTCATGAATATGTTTGCAGATGATGCAAAGATTGTGAAGAAATTAAGAAACGAGAACATTGGTAGAGAACTTCAGGAAGATCTAAATAGTCTGCATGAGTGGTCAGAAAAATGGCTAATGAAATTCAGTACTTCAAAATGTAAGGTAATGAGAATGGGTACAAGTGCAAGAAGGCCCAAGCTAGACTACTCGGTGGCTGGAGTACAACATCAAGAGACAGAAAATGAGAGAGATCTAGGAGAAAACATACTGGCAGATTTGTCTCCAGAAATACATATAAATGGCATAGTAAGGGTGGCATATGCATTCTTATCAAATGTAAGGGTAGCCTTCAGGCACATGGACAAGGAAATGTTCAGAAATATTTATGTAACCTATGTGAGGCCAAAACTCGAATATGCAGCCCCCTTTTGGAATCCGCACTTGAAAAAGCACATAGCTCAGCTTGAAAAAGTTCAAAGAAATGCCACGAAACTGGTGCCAGAAATACGCAATCTCAGTTATGATGAGAGGCTGAGGGAATTAGACTTACCATCACTCGAAGCTAGAAGAGTGAGGGGGGATATGGTGACAGTCTTTAAATTCCTTCATGGTTATGATAGAGTGGATAGGGATCGATATTTTGATATGGATGGCTCTAGAACTAGAGGTCATAGTTTGAAGCTTTGTAAGAAAACTTCCTTGCAGGATGTAAGGAAATACTTTTTCAGTGTAAGAGTAGTTGATAATTGGAATTGGCTAAGCGAGGAGGTAGTTAATGCTATCTCAATCCATAGCTTTAAGGACAGGTATGATAAGTATCACTAAGTCTAAAATGGAACCGATCAGGAGACGGGAAGATACAAGCTTTGGGCTCTTTCCCGTAAACACAATTAGGTAATCACAATTAGGTAATCACACACACATGGACAAGGAAATGTTCAGAAATATTTATGTAACCTATGTGAGGCCAAAATTCGAATATGCAGCCCTCTTTTGGAATCCGCACTTGAAAAAGCACATAGCTAAGCTTGAAAAAGTTCAAAGACATGCCACGAAACTGGTGCCAGAAATACGCAATCTCAGTTATGATGAGAGGCTGAGGGAATTAGACTTACCATCACTCGAAGCTAGAAGAGTGAGGGGGGATATGGTGACAGTCTTTAAATTCCTTCATGGTTATGATAGAGTGGATAGGGATCGATATTTTGATATGGCTGGCTCTAGAACTAGAGGTCACAATTTGAAGCTTCGTAAGAAAACTTCTTCGCAGGATGTAAGGAAATATTTTTTCAGTGTAAGAGTAGTTGATAATTAGAATTCGCTAAACGAGGAGGTAGTTAATGCTATCTCAATCCATAGTTTTAAGGACAGTATGATAAGTATCACTAAGTATAAAATGGAACCGATCAGGAGACGGGAAGATACGAGTTTGGGCTC